>ONZH01025784.1:0-48797 GCA_900303285.1 Rhinella marina
TACACACCGTCTGACTGGTAGTACACGGCTGTGTACCTAGAAATATTTAAAAAAAAGGCCTTTATTTGGTACCTGTATGTGCGTTCTGCGTGCCTGCAAAACTCTTGCATATACGTGTGTTAATACACACCGTCTGACCTGGTAGTATACGCTGTGTACGCCAAATATTGTGTAACCAAAAAAAAAAATGCGGAGGGCTAGCGGAATCGGAGTGGACGTGACGAGGACGGCGGGCGCGGAAATGCTGTTGGGGGCCTTGTTGAAGCCAGTGGGGATAGAATGCGTGCTGATGAGGGGCAGCCAGGATTCCGCTCATCCAGAATCCCTGCCTTTATGGACAGTTAAGCAGGGGGTGGGTTACACCGCTGTTGAGGCCTGAGCAGTGTGAACAGGTGGTGCAATGGATAGCCGATAGCGCTTCCACACAGTTGTCCACCAGCCAGTCATCCACACAGTCTCACTCTGACCCTTCTTCCTCCACACCTGGCCAACAGAGTCATCCCACCCTTGACCCCTCCCAGGAGCTCTTTTCGGGTCCTTTTTCAGATGTGCCGGAAGAATCCCTGGAGCTACCAGAGGAATTTGTTTGTAGTGATGCCCAACCACTTGAGTATTCGCCATCTCCTGCTGATGTGGACCCTGAACCAGCATCTGTTATCATGAGCGATGATGATGATGAGACGCAGTAGCCATCAAGGGAGGCTGTTGGAATGTCCAGTGGGCAGGAGGAGGAGCAGAGTGAGGAAGTGGAAGAGGAGGTGGTGGATGACGAAATGACCGACCCCACTTGGCCAGGGGTGATGTCCAGCGGGGAAAGCAGTGGAGAGGTGGTGGTCTGCGCAGCACCGAAAAAGGCAGCAAGAGGCAGAGGGATGTCCAGAGGCAGAGGGATGTCCACAGGCAGAGGGATGTCCACAGGCAGAGGGATGTCCACAGGCAGAGGACAGTCCAGACAGAGAAGTGAGGCCACAGCCAGCAGGGCCGAAGCTGTTCCCGGCAGCAGGCAGTCGCGCGAAGCTCCCCCATCGAGGCCTCGTACTTCTGTGGTGTGGAGATTTTTTAATGTTTGTGCGGATGACAAACTGAGCGCGGTTTGCACACTCTGCCACTCAAAACTGAGTAGGGGCTCTGAGAAGAGCAATATGACCACCTCAGGCATGCGGCGTCACTTGGAAGTCAAGCACTGGGCTGAGTGGGAGAGAGCAAACGCAATACAACCTGCGCCCGGTCTTGCTGCCACTGCCTCTTCCCCTTTGTTGTGTGCTGCCACTGCGGTCCAGACCTCCAGCCAGGACACCTCCACATCTGCCTCTGCCTCGGCTACTTTGGGGCCTTCTCCTTCAGCCTCCCCTTCCCCCACATCTTCGCCTGCACCTTCATACTCCTCGTCCCATCAACTGTCCATCTCGCAGGCGTTCGACCGCAGGCGGAAGTACGCCTCGAGTCACCCCCAAGCCCAAGCCTTAAACTGCCACATCTCCAAACTGCTGGCCCTGGAGATGTTGCCGTTTAGGCTTGTGGAGACGCAGGCCTTCCGCGACCTGATGGCGGCTGCCGCACCTCGCTATTCCGTCCCCAGCCGCCACTACTTTTCCCGGAGTGCCGTCCCCGCCCTGCACCAGCACGTGTCGCGTAACATCAGGCGGGCCCTGAGGTATGCAGTCAGCGCAAAGGTCCACTTGACCACCGACTCGTGGACAAGCGCTTGCGGCCAGGGACAATACATCTCTTTGACGGCACACTGGGTGAATGTTGTGGAAGCGGGGACGGGGTCGCAAACAGAGACGGCCTACCTACCACCCCCGCCCAAGATTGCCAGCACGGGTTCTGATAAACCCCCCTCCTCTTCCTCCTCCTCCTCTGCCTTAACATCGCCCTCAGCCGCTAGCTGGAAGCGTTGCAGCACTGGCGCGGGGAGACGTCAGCAGGCGGTGCTTAAGCTCATCAGCTTGGGCGACAGGAAGCACAGCGCCCCAGAGGTGAGGGACGCCATATTGCAGCAGACGGAGATGTGGCTGTCGCCGCTGCAGCTAGGACCAGGCATGGTCGTGTGCGATAACGGCCGTAACCTGGTGGCGGCTCTGGAGCTTGCCGAACTCAATCACGTACCATGCCTGGCCCACGTTTTTAATCTGGTAGTCCAAAAATTTCTAAAGACTTACCCCAACCTGGCAGAGCTACTGGTGAAAGTGCAGCGCTTGTGCGCTCACTTTCGGAAGTCAACTGTAGCTGCTGCTAGCTTAAAAAAACTCCAGCAACGCCTCCATTTGCCTGAACATCGGCTGTTGTGCGACCTGCCGACTCGCTGGAATTCCACCTATTCCATGTTGGCCAGGGTGTGTGAGCAGCAGAGAGCATTGATGGAGTACCAGATTATGAATCCACGCGTGCCTCCAACTCAGCTCCCTCAGTTTGCCAACCACGAGTGGCCATGGATGGCAGACATATGCGATGTACTGCGTATCTTTGAGGAGTCCACCAAGAAGGTCAGCAGCGAGGACGCTATAGTGAGCGTAACCATCCCGCTCCTATGCGTCCTTAAAGAATCGCTCATCGCAATAAGGGAGAACGCATTGCACGCAGAGGAGACGGGGGTAGGAGGAGACGCAACGGAGCTACACAGTCAGACCACACTTTTGTCTGCTTCTCGGTGGCAGTTGCAGGAGGAGGAGGAGGATGAGGAGGAGGAGGACGACGTGGAGGTGGCTGTGGAAGAGGAGGAGGATGCTGGCGGCGAGGATAGCAGTCAGGCTGTGTGCGTCCCATTGGTTCAGCGCGGATGGGGCGGAGAGGAGGCGGAAGAGGAAGAGGAGGAAATGGCAAGTGATCT
Organism: Rhinella marina; assembly: GCA_900303285.1. NCBI lineage: Eukaryota > Metazoa > Chordata > Amphibia > Anura > Bufonidae > Rhinella > Rhinella marina. Next base: position 2,831 of record ONZH01025784.1, read on the forward strand.
TTCTGGTGGGGGCAGTGACGTCATGCCTATTCAGAGTCTGGCACACATGGCTGACTTCATGCTGGGCTGCTTTTCCCGGGACACACGTGTTGTCCGGATAGTGGAGAACAAACTGTACTGGGTCTTCGCACTCCTGGACCCCCGGTATAAAGATAACGTCTCCTCTTTTATTCCGGTAGAGGAGAGGACGAATCGATTGCTGGAATACCAGAGGGAACTCGTGCAGAACATGATGGAGATTTTCCCACCCACCATCGCTGGCGGCAGAGAGGAGAGGGTCTCCCAGAGTCCCACAACATCGATCAGGCCCACAGCCACCAGGGGAACACTCTCCAAGGTGTGGGACACGTTCATGGCACCCCCTCGTGCAACTTCCATCACTGCGGGGCCCGCTATCAGCAGGAGGGACAAGTATCGGCGGATGTTGCGGGAGTACCTGGCAGACCGTACCCCTGTCCTCCCCGATCCCTCGGCGTCCTACACTTACTGGGTCTCCAAGTTGGACACGTGGCTGGAACTGTCCCTGTACGCCTTGGAGGTGCTTGCCTGCCCTGCCGCCAGCGTGCTATCAGAAAGGGTGTTCAGCGCAGCCGGGGGCATTATAACCGATAAGCGCAGCCGCCTGTCAACCGACAGTGCCGACAGGCTGACGCTAATCAAAATGAACAGCAAGTGGATTGACCCGGACTTTGCTTCTCCAACAGTGGAAAGCAGCCAAAAGTGAAGTGCCATCTGTATGAAGTGCCATTTCCTCCTCCACCTCCTCCTCCTTAACCGCCGTAGAATTGCTCCGTAAATAAGAAATATTTATATATTTATGGCTCACCTCTTGGGCCTACAAGCAATTTTTATCATGGCTCACCTCTTGGGCCTACAAGCAATTTTTATCATGGCTCACCTCTTGGGCCTACAAGCAGTTTTTATCATGGCTCACCTCTTGGGCCTACAAGCAATTTTTATCATGGCTCACCTCTTGGGGCCTACAAGCAATTTTTATCATGGCTCACCTCTTGGGCCTACAAGCAATTTTTATCATGGCTCACCTCTTGGGCCTACAAGCAATTTTTATCATGGCTCACCTCTTGGGCCTACAAGCAATTTTTATCATGGCTCACCTCTTGGGCCTACAAGCAATTTTTATCATGGCTCACCTCTTGGGCCTACAAGCAATTTTTATCATGGCTCACCTCTTGGGCCTACAAACAATTTTTAAGAGGTCTCACCTCTTGGGCCTACAAACAATTTTTATTATGGCTCACCTCTTGGGCCTTAATATAATTTTTTCGAGGGCTCACCTCTTGGGCCTCCATATAATTTTTTCGAGGGCTCACCTCAAGCTAACTTTGCGCACTCATTAAAATATTTTCACAACAAGGACCTAAGAGCCCTCGATGGGAGAGCTTTGTGTGGGGGCCTGTTATAGGGAAGAGATGCGGCCCTGCGGGCTCTAGCCTGCCTTCTCCATGAGCATCTGGCCAGCCCACGGCCTCTTCCTGCCTTTTGCGGTCCTACGCATCCCTCAACATCCCCACTGCTTTACCTGCTAGACATGACACTGGGCCAGGTCGGGTCACTGACTTCGTCATACTCAACCACCTCCTCTTACACTGCCTCACTTTGCTCCAACAGCCTCCCTTGCTGGCAACTGTGTCTCATCATCGTCCCTAATCATTTTACACTTTAGTGCCCGTTCCACACCACCATCAGCTAGAGATGGAGCTTGCTCCAGTGTTTGGGCATCAGAACAAACAAAATCCTCAGATAGCTCCTGCGATTCTTGCATGGGTGGGAACACTGGGTTGATAACATTGGGCAGGGTGGGAGGAAGGAGGGTCAGAGTGAGGTCCCTGCAGTTTCTGCAGGCTATCGACGAGACTGGACTTTGTGGACTTGACTGGGTGGTGGACAGATTTAACAAATCTAGAAGGAGAAGGAGGGGTTTGCCGAGCTGTCTGTAAGGGTTGCGGAAATCCAGACAGAACCAAGGCCCAAAACTTGGGTGGGGGTAGCAGGTTTGCCCGTCCCCGCCTCCACAACATTCACCCAGTGTGCTGTCAGGGAGATGTAGCATCCCCGGCCTCAAACCAAAGTGTTGGTGGTCAAATGGCCTTTTGCAGTAACCGTGTTACTCGGGCGTGGATGATGTTTTGGGACATGTGCCTGGGCAAGGCAGGGATGGCACAGAGGGAAAAATAGTGATGGCTTGATTGCTTTCCCCCTTGCCTATGCCATCTGTGGTTGTCATAGGCAACGTGATTTTAAGGGGTGCAGAATTTTATCTTCTTTTTTGTCTAGTTTGGCTTGGGGTCCATGGCAATGTAGAGGAAAGAAGGTTTCCTTGTATGGTCTCACTTTACAGAGAGGTTATATTGTCTTTGGAGTGTATTGTTGAGAGGCTGTGATAGTGGCGTAATAGTGCGACTTGGGCGCGTTATATGCACCCAGACATGCTTCCCCTGCTGTCCCAGTTGCATTCCAGCAGTGTTGGCATCCTTTTCTGAGGTTTCAGGGTGGACTTGGTGACCTCCAAGTGGTCGAATTGAGATTTCCAAGTGGCGAGCATTTTTTTCCCATAGACTTTAATGGGATTCGATATTCGGTCGAATAGTCGAATATCGCGGTCTATTCGAATCGAATTTCGAACTTTAGAATATTTCACTACTCGCTCATCTCTAATTATTACAAAAAAAGTTTAAATGATCCAATAAATTTTGTTCCACTTCACAATTGTGACCCACTTGTTGTTGATTCTTCCCCAAAAATTTAAAATGTTATATCTTTTTTGTTTGAAGCCTGAAATGTGTCAAAAGGTTGAAAAGTTCCAGGGGGCAGAATACTTTCGCAAGGCACTGTATGTAACATTCTGAGCTTAAAAATTAGACTGCTATGTTTGGTCAAAATGGCATCTGTACTATATGTAATATATATATATTGCAGACACCATTTTGTGCTGCAAAAATACAGTGCTCTAGATTTTTTTTAATTGAAGCACAATTTATGTAACTTACCCCTAAGTCAATTATAGGTTTGACCAAATATAGCAGTCAAATTTTTAAGTTGAGAATTTTGTATGGTCCGCGACCAATGTTACAAATATCCAAATGGCCCTCGGCAGCAAAAAGGTTCCCCACCCCTGCTTTAGAGTGACCTGCTATGATTGATGATATGCTATATTTTGTTTGATATAATAATAAACATGTCACGTGACCAATTCAATATAAACAGTGTGAAACATAGGTTTTTCTATCTGGATTAGGCTGTATGCACACGACTATGCCGTGTTTTGCAGTCTGCAAATTACAGATCCCCAATTTGCAGAACGGAACAGGCCACACATAGAAATACCTATTAGAGATGAGCGATCACTGTAGCGCACGTCTCACTGCGAAAGAATGCCCGCAGGCATTGCGGATCCGTCCTCACCCGACTGAAAGTCAATGGGGATGGATCGGTTTGTTATGACACTCATACCAAACGGATCCGTCCCCACTGACTTTCAGTCGGGTGAGGAGGACGGATCCGTTTGGTATGAGTGTCATAACAAACCGATCCGTCCCAATTCACTTACATGCAGTTGAGGACGGACCCGCAATGCCTGCGGGCATTGCGCAGAGGAGCCGAGCGCTACAGTGCTCGTAATGAGCACTGCTCGCTCATCTCTAATACCTATTCTTGTCCGCATAACGGACATGTTCTATTTTTTTTTTTTTTTGCGGGGCCACGGAACGGAGCAATGGATGCGGACAGCACAACGACATGTGCATGAGGCCTTACTCATATTGCAATAATGGATTACCCATTATGATAAGCAAACTTTAAGAAAAAGGAAAAAGTGGCTCACCACCTGATAAAAATGGTAATGGGGTACTCTATCCTGGCTTTTACCCACAGCCAGAAAAATGACCGTAAACAAAAAATACTAATGTGGATAGGCACACCCTCTATCTGGGATATATTATGGTGAATTCTATTTTTATATTTGGTGTAATGTTTTATTTTTGTCTTTGTTAAATGTAAAATAGCTTGAAAAATAGTAGCACTTGAAAGATAATGGTTTAAGGAGGGCGTAATTCTCCTTTAAGTGTTTTTGGTCAGTGTATCTTTGTATATTGATGATATCTGGTTGTTATCTATTAGTCTAGTATATATACAATTATCCACTATATAATTACTGAATAATAAAAACCAATTTTAATAATATATATAAAACTGTAAAAAGAGTTTATCACATGGTTGAATAATTCATATCATTATTCGTATTTGGCAGACACCTAGCACCCCCTGATCAGCTGTTTGAAGAGGAGGTGCGCACCGTAACAGCGCTGCCTCCTCTTCACTGTTTACATGCTGGCTGTAACGGGGGTAGTGGTAAGTAGGTGTGATTACACCTAACGATCCCATTCATTTTAATGGGAAGAATCGCTCCCATAGACTTGTATGGGAGCGATCGTTCCCATTGAAATTAATGGGGCGGTTAGGTGTAATTACACCTACTCACCACTACCCCCGTTACGGCCAGCATGTAAACAGTGAAACGGAGGCAGCGCTGGTACGGCGTGCGCCAACTCTTCAAACAGCTGATCGGCGGGGGTGTCGGACCTGTCCTGAGGATAGGTCATCAATAAATTTAACTTGGAGAACCCCTTTAAGTTTTTTATGCACACAATATTTTACTCTCTGGTAGCAACCATGGCTGCTTCTCCTGTGCACAATATTCTGGGCCACCTTCTGCAGGCAGTGTGCGGACCTGCTCCATGGCTTCCCTGCTCTCTTCCTCCTCTCAGTGCTGCCTAGTGATCTCATATTGAAGAAGTAGGTGAAAAGGCCTAGACTTCCTTCCTTTCCTGAGGCTGTGTGTGAAAGTCTATTTTCTACACAGAGGAGGAAGACAAGAGAAGGGGTTAACAAGAGCTGACTGCAATACAATGGAAAATACATGTGACATGACTTTCACACGGGAAAAGCTGCTGCCCACCCAGCCCTGAGAAGGCCAGAGCTGCAGACTGGGTGAGGAAAGGAGCCAACACAAGAGAGAAGATGTAGTTTTGCATTGTTATGCATTACTCCGGATAGGCTAGTTTCACACTAGCAATAGGGATCAGGCAGACAGTTCCGGCACGCAGCGGTTTTAATCTAAGAGTTTTTTTGCTGGGTTGCGGCTGGATCTCCACTGGTCCGTATTATAGTTAATGGGGTTTTCTCACTTCAGCAAATAGCATTTATTATGTACAGTAGAGGAAGTTGATGCAAGGCACTTACTAATGTATTGTGATTGTCCATATTGCTTCCTTTGCTGTCTGGATTTATTTTTCCATCGCATTATTAAACTGCTTGTTTCCATGGTTACGACCAACCTGCAATCCATCAGTGGTGGTCGTGCTTGCACACTATAAGAAAAATTATCAGCCTGTGTGGGCCCCCACGGTCCCAGCCAACAAAAAGGCTGGCGCTTTTTCCAGTAGTGTATAAGCACAACCTCCACTGATGGATTGCAGGGTGGTCGTAACCATAGAAATGAGCAGTGTATAATGTGATGAAAAAATTAATCCAGCCAGCAAAGGAAGCAATGCTATTTGCTGAAGTGAGAAAACCCTTTCAAGGGAGCAGGACAGAGATGTTAAAGCTTTTGCCAATGCTGGAATGTAGAAAGATCAGCCTGCCGGTCTAACTGAGAAGCCAGTGGTACTCACCTTGCTCATCTCCAGTCAACAGATACATCCAGTTGTTTGGAAAACAGACCCCTCCTCCTCTGATGCTGCAGCATTGTTGGATCAGGCCATGGCTCTCATCCTCACCACGGGAGGGTGTATGTGATTTTGGTGGGGACAGAGGAGAAAGCCGCTGCCAGACAAATGGCTGTTGCCATTACTCCTAGAGACTCATGTCTCTCTGCGCCCTCTACAGTTTGATTGACAGGGCCAGTCAATGTAAACGTGATCACACCAGACCCTGACTTCTTCAAAAGTCTTGCGTTGCGCTGTTTGCTTCAGTATCCAGCACAGGTGCAGTACAGAAGAGAACTGCCACCAAACCAGTTTCCTGTCCTGTGCCTGTGCCAGATACTGCAATGCACGGCCAACCACAAGACTTTTGGACATTTTAACTACCTGGCCCTGTCAATCAAAATGCAGAGTGCAGTTGCAGAGAGAGCTGAGCCTCTAGGTGTACTGAAAACGCCCCTGGTGGTTCTAGAGGCTCATTTGCATACATAAAACATCATTTTTCTCATCAATGGCGGGGATCAGAGTATGTATGTAGCAGCCCCTGTCCTCCTGTCTGACAGGAGGCTACTGCATATTAGTTACTGTGTAGCCCCTGCATAGGAACATAGTAAAATTCTCATTGCATTAGCATTGGAGTCTATGAGACAAGCAATCTGATGATTGCTTGTAATAGTTCCCTATGGGAAATATAAAAAAGTGTAACAAAAAAATAAATGTTTTATAAAAATAAAAAATCTAATCACATTCAAATCACATCCCTTTCCCCAAATTGCAAATACAAATATGTAAGCAATAAAAATAAAAAAATACACATCATGGGTATGTGAAAACGCCCATACTATTAAAATATAAAAATATTTTTCCCATACGTCACACAGAAAGCAGAAAAAAAGTCAAAATGGTTGATTTGCCATTTTTTCCTGGCTTCACTTCCCAAACAAAATTAAATAGTGGTCAAAAAGTTGTACACACCCCAAAATGGTATTATTGAAAAGTACAGATCACTATACTATAAGCCCTCACACAGCTCCATTCGAAAAAGTTAGAGGGGTCAGTATATGGCGATAAAAAGAAAAAAAATGTTTTCAAACTTTTTTTTTTCAGTATTAAAACAATGAATATGTGGTATCACCGTAATGGTACTGACCTGGAGAATAAAAGAAACAGGTCAGTTTTATCACATAAAAACCTCCTAAAACTGGTAGAATGGTGTTTTGTTTATAATTCCATCCCATTTGGAATTTTTTTTCCCGCTGCCCACCACATTTTATGCAACTGTATATGGTGCCATTAGAAAGTGCACCTTGTCCTGCAAAAAACAAGCCCTTATACGGGTATTTGAGTGAAAATAAAAAAGTTATGGCTTTTGGAGGGTTGGGAGCACAAAACGAAAACGAAAAATGGAATATTTCCCTGACATTAAAGGGTTACAGGAAATGTGTTACAAAAAATGTTTTATTCAAATGTTTTATTTAAATGTTTACTTAAAACGGTCTCCCGTCTTATGCCCAGCCTGGGTTTCGCCTCCGCTTCGTCAGGGGCATATGCTCCGCCCTGTTTGGGGAGTTGGTTTTATACAAGTCAGGAGGAACACTCCTCCCTACATATTTACATATTTAAAAAATATAAAAATAATCATTTTTTATATATATCTCCATTACCTCAATGGTTAAAAACATCTTCATTTTCATTGACAACATCATCTTATAAAAAACGCCCGCACATTCAATTCATTAATAGGCAGCAAAGGTTAAATCCCTACATTCCCTTTAACCAATAGAGATCTTCTATTACCCTTTTCCTCCTGATCACGTGTTACGAATCCACCAATGACATATTACTATTAATGTTCCATTCACAATCCTAAATGAGCTATAATGCATCAACCTCTTCAAGCCACGTGTTTACGGCTATGAGTTTTAGTTCATATTCCCATTTCATTAATCTAAAAATATTGCAAATAAATAACATGTGCCTCCTAAATATCTAAAAAAAAAAAACAGTGCCTATGCTAAACATGGTTTCCAATCAAATTCAATATTTAGACCATATGGTTGCAATGTCCCCATTCTATATATCCACTCTACCTCACGACAATTAATCCTCGCTAGTGGGTCCTCCCCTCGCCATCTGTAGTTAACCCGTTCAAGTCCAATAAACTGCAGACCTGCTGGATCTACTGTGAGCCCTTTTAAAATGTGAGGAGACACTATATGTCTCCAATCCTTTCTTGATATTTCGAATGTGTTCCTGTATTCTCATCTTAAATTTTCTCATGGTTCTTCCTACCTACTGGAGTTTGCATGGACACTCCAGCATGTAGACGACACACAAGTTTTCACAAGTCACTTCTCCCTCGATTTTAAAGGTTGAGCCATTCTTCTTAGATGATACTTCATTGATATTTCACCTTTTGTTCTCTGACTTGCGGTTCCTGCATGGGAGGCAGAAGCCGCACCATGTGAACATATGTTTTTTTTTTTGTTTAAATATAGATATTGACATGGAAAATGAAAAATAACATCATCAAAAATCCTTTAAAAAATATGTTGAGCATAAAAATGTGATTTAAACAATGTAATTTTCTGATCACACATTCCCTTTAAGGGGCTTCTAGAGGGGTTGTCTGAGATTTTAATATTGATAACTTACCCTCAGTGGGGTCCAACTCCTGACACCCTCAACGATCAGCTGTTTGTTCTGGTGAGCGCCAAGGCCTCTTCCCAGGCCAGTTCACTGGTCAAGTGGCCTAGGTGCAGCTCTGTCTCATTCAAGTGAATGGAGCTGAGCTACGATACCAAGCATAGCTTGTGTACAATGGATGGCGCTGTACTTTTAAAGCTTCGAGGAGGCAGCGGTGCTCCAAACATCTGACATTGATGAACTATCCTGAAAATAAGTCATCAGTATCAGATTTTTGGAAAAACTCTCATTACTCCTCCTAGCCATAGGATTAATTAATTAATTAATATGCACATTATAAAATTGAAATACATTTAAACTTCTCTTTATTACGTGGAACTTACTCTCTGCTGCCAGCATATGTAAAATCTGTTAGGATACTGTATATATTCAGAATCATTTTACTTCTAAACGAGACAGTTGTAAATCAATATATGAAAATAAAGGACACAGACTTTCAATGACCTAGTTGTCTACATACTGTATGCAAAGAGTCAATAATATCTTGACTTCATGAGTGAACACACCATTTGCATGGACTATAATCATTAATGTAATATAATACAATAGGCACAGGGAATGTTATAAAACTTCTGAAAAACTTTGTTGTAGACATAGAATACTATAATGCTAACAGAGAAGAAAACCTAGAAAACAGACAGAAGGTCTAGATAAGAAAAGAGGTGGAAGCTGAAGATATTCTTTGTAGATACAGCATGGAAGAGATGAAGGCAATGTTCAATGCAACCCATGAAAGAAACCATGAAAATAATACATCAACATCAAATGAAATTTCATTAACAAGTGAAGTACTATCATTAGGCATCCTGGTGTTGGAGACTATCGTTGGCACCTTCATGAATGGTCTCATGGTTATGGTAAACCTGATCAGCCTGGTGACTCACAGAAAACTGGGATCTTATGATTCCATACTTGCTTGTCTTGGTCTGTCACGATTCACTTTCATGTGGTTGGTTTTAGTCATATACTTCATTACTTTTTTATCACCTAAATCTCTTGATACAGTAACTATTATGCAGTATGTATGGCTGTTTTTTAATAACCTAACTCTTTAGCTTGCCACAGAGGCGTAGCTACCGGGGGGGCAGGGGGGGGGCGACGGCTCTGGGCCCAGTGACTCAGGGGGGGCCCAGCAAGGATGACTATCAGGCGAATACAAGTGAGCGCATCCATTATGGAAGCGCTCACTTGTATTTAGGGACCCCCATGCGTGCAGCGTCAGGTCATAGTGCGCGCCGGCCAGGGAGACAGTGGAGCGCGGGACCGGAAGGCAGCCGCAGCGCGGGACAGGTAAGAAAGGTTTTTTATTTTAATCTTATGTGGCTGGGTGGGCTGATCTGAGGTCTGATGGGGGCACAGTAGGCTGATGTGAGGACTAATGGGGGCACATTCTGCTGATCTGAGGTCTGATGGGGTACAATACGCTGATCTGAGGTCTGATGGGGCACATTCTGCTGATGTGAGGTCTGATGGGGGCACATTCTGCTGATCTGAGGTCTGATGGGGGCACAATATGCTGATCTGAGGTCTGATGGTGCACAATACGCTGATCTGAGGTCTGATGGGGGCACATTCTGCTGATCTGAGGTCTGATGGGGGCACATTCTGCTGATCTGAGGTCTGATGGGGGCACAGTAGGCTGATGTGAGGTCTGATGGGGGCACATTCTGCTGATCTCAGGTCTGATGGGGGCACAATACGCTGATCTGAGGTCTGATGGGGGCACAGTAAGCTGATGTGAGGACTAATGGGGGCACATTCTGCTGATCTGAGGTCTGATGGGGGTACAATACGCTGATCTGAGGTCTGATGGGGCACAATACGCTGATCTGAAGTCTGATGGGGCACAATACGCTGATCTGAGGTCTGATGGGGCACAGTAGGCTGATGTGAGGTCTGATGGGGGCACATTCTGCTGATGTGAGGTCTGATGGGGGCACAATATGCTGATCTGAGGTCTGATGGGGCACAATACGCTGATCTGAGGTCTGATGGGGGCACATTCTCTGCTGAGTCTGAGGGCATTCTGACTGGGTCTGATGGGGGCACAGTAAGCTGATGTGAGGTCTGATGGGGGCACATTCTGCTGATCTGAGGTCTGATGGGGACACAATACGCTGATCTGAGGTCTGATGGGGCACAGTAGGCTGATGTGAGGTTCTGGTGGGGGCACATTCTGCTGATCTGAGGTCTGATGGGGGCACAATATGCTGATCTGAGGTCTGTTGGGGCACAATACGCTGATCTGAGGTCTGATGGGGCACAATACGCTGATCTGAGGTCTGATGGGGGCACAGTAGGCTGATCTGAGTTCTGATGGGGCACATTCTGCTGATCTGAGGTCTGATGGGGGCACAGTAGGCTGATGTGAGGACTAATGGGGGCACATTCTGCTGATCTGAGGTCTGATGGGGGTACAATACGCTGATCTGAGGTCTGATGGGGCACATTCTGCTGATGTGAGGTCTGATGGGGGCACATTCTGCTGATCTGAGGTCTGATGGGGGCACAATATGCTGATCTGAGGTCTGATGGGGCACAATACGCTGATGTGAGTTCTGATGGGGGTACATTCTGCTGATCTGAGGTCTGATGGGGGCACATTCTGCTGATCTGAGGTCTGATGGGGGCACAGTAGGCTGATGTGAGGTCTGATGGGGGCACAGTAGGCTGATGTGAGTTCTGATGGGGCACATTCTGCTGATCTGAGGTCTGATGGGGGCACAATACGCTGATCTGAGGTCTGATGGGGCACAGTAGGCTGATGTGAGGTCTTATGGGGGCACATTCTGCTGATCTGAGGTCTGATGGGGGCACAATATGCTGATCTGAGGTCTGATGGGGCACAATACGCTGATCTGAGGTCTGATGGGGCACAATACGCTGATCTGAGGTCTGATGGGGGCACATTAGGCTGATCTGAGTTCTGATGGGGGCACATTCTGCTGATCTGAGGTCTGATGGCGGCACAGTAGGCTGATGTGAGGACTAATGGGGGCACATTCTGCTGATCTGAGGTCTGATGGGGGTACAATACGCTGATCTGAGGTCTGATGGGGCACATTCTGCTGATGTGAGGTCTGATGGGGGCACATTCTGCTGATCTGAGGTCTGATGGGGGCACAATATGCTGATCTGAGGTCTGATGGGGCACAATATGCTGATCTGAGGTCTGATGGGGGCACATTCTGCTGATCTGAGGTCTGATGGGGGCACATTCTGCTGATCTGAGGTCTGATGGGGGCACATTCTGCCGATCTGAGGTCTGATGGGGGCACAGTAGGCTGATGTGAGGTCTGATGGGGGCACAGTAAGCTGATGTGAGGACTAATGGGGGCACATTCTGCTGATCTGAGGTCTGATGGGGGTACAATATGCTGATCTGAGGTCTGATGGGGCACAATACGCTGATCTGAAGTCTGATGGGGCACAATATGCTGATCTGAGGTCTGATGGGGCACAGTAGGCTGATGTGAGGTCTGATGGGGGCACATTCTGCTGATCTGAGGTCTGATGGGGCACAATACGCTGATGTGAGGTCTGATGGGGGCACAGTAAGCTGATGTGAGAACTAATGGGGGCACATTCTGCTGATCTGAGGTCTGATGGGGCACATTCTGCTTATCTGTGGTCTGATGTGGGCACATTCTGCTGATCTGAGGTCTGATGGGGGCACAGTAGGCTGATGTGAGGTCTGATGGTGGCACAGTAGGCTGATGTGAGGTTTGATGGGGGCACATTCTGCTGATCTGAGGTCTGATGGGGGCACAATACGCTGATGTGAGGTCTGATGGGGGCACAGTAAGCTGATGTGAGGACTAATGGGGGCACATTCTGCTGATCTGAGGTCTGATGGGGGTACAATCTGCTGATCTGAGGTCTGATGGGGCACAATACGCTGATCTGAGGTCTGATGGGGCACAGTAGGCTTGATGTGAGGTCTGATGGGGGGCACATTCTGCTGATCTGAGGTCTGATGGGGGCACAATATGCTGATCTGAGGTCTGATGGGGCACAATATGCTGATCTGAGGTCTGATGGGGGCACATTCTGCTGATCTGAGATCTGATGGGGGCACATTCTGCTGATCTGAGGTCTGATGGGGGCACAGTAGGCTGATGTGAGGTCTGATGGGGGGCACATTCTACTGATCTGAGGTCTGATGGGGGCACAATATGCTGATCTGAGGTCTGATGGGGCACAATACGCTGATCTGAGGTCTGATGGGGCACAGTAGGCTGAATGTGAGGACTAATGGGGGAACATTCTGCTGATCTGAGGTCTGATGGGGGTACAATATGCTGATCTGAGGTCTGATGGGGCACAATAAGCTGATCTGAGGCCTGATGGGGGCACCTTCTGCTGATCTGAGGTCTGATGGGGGCACAATATGCTGATCTGAGGTCTGATGGGGCAAATACGATCTGAGGTCTGATGGGGCACAGTAGCTGCTGATGCTGAGGTCTGATGGGGGCACAGTAGGCTGATGTGAGGTCTGATGGGGGCACATTCTGCTGATCTGAGGTCTGATGGGGGCACAATACGCTGATCTGAGGTCTGATGGGGCACAATACGCTGATCTGAGGTCTGATGGGGGCACAGTAGGCTGATGTGAGGACTAATGGGGCACATTCTGCTGATCTGAGGTCTTATGGGGGTACAATACGCTGATCTGAGGTCTGATGGGGCACAATACGCTGATCTGAGGTCTAATGGGGCACAATACGCTGATCTGAGGTCTGATGGGGCACAGTACGCTGATCTGAGGTCTGATGGGGCACAGTACGCTGATCTGAGGTCTGATGGGGGCACATACGCTGATCTGAGGTCTGATGGGGCACAGTACGCTGATCTGAGGTCTGATGGGGCATAATACGCTGATCTGAGGTCTGATGGGGCACAGTACGCTGATCTGAGGTCTGATGGAGCACAATACGCTGATCTGAGGTCTGATGGGGGCACAGTAGGCTGATGTGAGGACTAATGGGGGCACATTCTGCTGATCTGAGGTCTTATGGGGGTACAATACGCTGATCTGAGGTCTGATGGGGCACAATACGCTGATCTGAGGTCTGATGGGGCACAATACGCTGATCTGAGGTCTGATGGGGCACAGTACGCTTATCTGAGGTCTGATGGGGCACAGTACGCTGATCTGAGGTCTGATGAGGCACAATACACTGATCTGAGGTGTGATGGGGGCACAATACGCTGATCTGAGGTGTGATGGAGGCACATTAAGCTTATCTGAGGTCTGATGGGGGCAGGGGACTGTTAGTTTAGTGATGTAAAAACTGGGGACAGGTTTCCTTTAACATAGGAGTCCCCTTGTTTTTTACTCCTATTACTCCTATATTTTACTGCATTATGTGGTAGAGTATTTAGACTAGGGTATGTAGAAAGTCTATTGTACTGTACTTAACAGCATAGATGATCTAGCAGTTTATACAGTCATCTTTCTAATACAATATTATAACCACAACTAGTAGTATGTGCCTATGAAGTTGGAAACGTGCATTTGGGAAGCCACTAAGTGGGGGGCCCACTCAAGTATGTTTCGCCCCCCCTGTGCTGAACCTCTAGCTACGCCTCTGGCTTGCCACATGGTTGAGTACTTTCTACTGTGTGACAATTGTCAACATTGAAGAATACATTTTCACTGCATTTAAGACACATTTTGATCGCTTGGTCTCTTTTCTCATCTAAGCAAGTATAGCCATATCTGCCTTGTGCAGTAACTCCACAGCATCTGATGGCATCAAACAGACATTCAACATGGGCAAATTTGAAGACAATAAAAATTCAACTCCATTTGCTGCAATGGGAAACAATTTTGCAACCTTCGCAACCCTTTTGGCTGTGGGTTCTATTCCAACTTTTTTTCTGTTTTGTGTGTCCGCTGGTCTAGTGGTTGACTCTCCTCTAAGACACATGAAAAAGATGAAAGGACAAGAAAGAACAGGGTTCAGCTAACCATCGTTAGATCCCCATTACCAAGCAGTTAAAATGATGGTTGCCTTCTTCGTGTTTTTCTTACTTTACATGATGGCATTCAACCTCTATGGATCAGGAATGGTTAAATCTGTTATGCTACATTGTTTTGCAGCTTTTCTAATTGGAGCATATCGTTATCTACATTCTGTTCTGCTTGTCTTTGGGAACTGCAAGCTCAAGCATACCTTTCTGTGGATTCTACAGAAAGCAATCTGCTGCCAAAAACAGTTGGATCAGGCAATGAGTGATTAAGGATATGACTTTATATCTAATACTTTGGTTACATTGTGGTGAATGAGTACAAAATTCTGTTCACACAATGCAGTTAAAGTTTTTATGAAACTCAAGCATGCTGTAAGGGTACAGCCACACATTGAGGTTTCTTGATCCAGGAGTGGATCACAAAAGCAGAGGAAGCATTAATGACAGTTACAACTTCAGCTACAACTTCATCCGAAGTCGATTCGCTCATCCCTAATTGCAATAATGGATCACCATTATGATATGCAAACATTCTCTCAAAAAATCTTCTTTTAAATGGATTATACATGGATAGATAGAATCCATTAAAATAACAAAACACTACATGTCCTTTTGTTTTTTAATGCTGATGTTGGCGGTCTTGGCTGTTGGGTTTTTGGATAGAATGTCTGTAAGGCATTTCATCCTATCTCATCAGAGGTATACATTGGGAGTATACATAACTATAGAGTGGCATATGTTGTTCAATGGCCACAGTTGAAAAGAAAAAAGACCACGTAGTACATGTTTTAAGGCAGCAAGCCACTGCAAAGTGCATTTTATAATACTAGTATCTTCTTATATGGCACCAGTACCTGAGTTCAACTGCCTCCTCTGCATCATGTGGATTCATCCACAGATCTCCATTTATGTATACTGTCAATCTGTATCAGACTGTGCCACACACATCAAAGTTTTGATCAATGGGGAACTGAGTGCTGAGACCCCCACCTATTGCTCAGAAGGCTCTCCCTCTCTAGTGCACAATGTGCATCTAAACATCCCAGGAATGAGCTGGACTATCTGACAAAGAAAACTTATACTGGCCAGGGAGGGAATGATAGGCCCCACTACCAACCTGCCCATTGTTCCATAAAAATCCATGCCCAAAAACAGGACTTACCAAAGCCCTTAGCAAATTACTGTTTGCTATAAATACTTAGCTTTCCTGGATTCAATTTATATTTCACCCAGCTTTTCTTGGAAGAGATATATGGTTCCTGTACACATAGAGAGAACTCTTGGGGAAATATAATATCATTTTTCCTGTCACAGACTTACAATCACACTTCTGTGAAATCAACCTGTCAAGTTATGAAGCAACACTGATTGTGAATCAATTTTCCTGTTGTTATGCAGAATTGAAAAGACAATAGTTAGAAATGATAGACAATTAGCAAGACAATCCGTATAAAGGAGTGGTTCTGAAGGTTGTGACCACAGGCCATTTCTCTGTTCTCATCCTTTTTGGTTGTTGTTCTAATCACTTTTGCATTTTTTTACTGCTCTCACCCTGAGGGGTAGCATGAGGCCGTGTCTAGAACCCACAGAAGTTGCTCAGGTAGTGTAGCTCATCCAGGATGGCACACCAATGCGAGCTGTGGCAAGAAGGTTACAGTAGCTGTGTGTGTCAGCACAGTGTCCAGAGCATGGAACAGATACCAGGAGGCAACAACCCAGCAGCAGGACCTCTACCTCTTCCTTTGTGCAAGGGGGAGCAGTGCCAGAGCCCTGCAAAATGGCCTCCAGCAGGCCACTAATATCCATGTGTCTGGTTAAACTGTCAGAAACAGGCTCCATTAAGGTGGTATGAGGGCCCGACATCCACAAGTTGGTGTTGTACTTACAGCCCAACACTGTGCAGGGTGATTGGCATTTGCCAGAGAACACCAAGATTGGTAGATTTGACATTGGAGCCCTGTGATGAGAGCAGGTTCCCACTGAGCACTGAGCACATATGACAGACGTGATGCCATGGAGAACGTTCTGCTGCCTGTAACATCCTCCAGCATGACCAGTTTGGCAGTGGTTCAGTAATGGTGTGGGGAGGCATTTCTTTGGAGGGCCTTCCATGTGCTAGCCAGAGGTACCCTGACTGCCATTAGGTAGTGGGATGAGATCCTCAGACCTATTGTGAGACCATATGCAGGTGCAGTGGGCCCTGGGTTCCTTCTGATGTATGACAATGCTAGGCCTCATGTGGCTGAAGTGTGACAGCAGTTCCTGCATGATGAAGGCATTGATGCTATGGACTGCCCTGCCGGTTCCCCAGACCTGAATCCAATCGAGCACATCTGGGATATCATGTCTCGTTCCATCCCCCAAAGCCATGTTGCACCACAGACTGTCCAGAAGTTGACTGATGCTTTGATCCAGGTCTGGGGGAGATCCCTCAGGAGAACATCGGCCGCTTCATCAGGGGCATGCCCAAGCGTTATAGGGAGGTCATACAAGCTTGTGGAGGCCACAGACACTACTGAGCCTCATTTCCTTGTCTTGAGGCATTTCCACTGAAGTTGGATCAGCCTGAAATTTGATTTTCCACTTTGATTTTGAGTATCATTCCAAATCCAGACCTCCATGGAATATCAATTTTGATTTACATTGATCATGTTTATGTTTTATTCTCAACGCATTCCACTATGTAACGAATAAAGATTTACAACTGTGGTATTTTAGTGTTCTCTTATATAGTGACAACTCGGGGTCACTTAGCTCTCTAGGATTGCCGTCTTCTCACCTTAGACGGTTGGCACACCTCAAGAAGCCACTCCAACACAGCAGATTCGGGTGCAAACTGGTCACAACCAGCTTTTATTGTTACTTTTACAGCAATCCAAACAACTCGTAAACACAAATCCTCGGCTGTCTGGCCACTGACTACACACTATTTGTTTCTCTCTATCAGGATCTGGGTCTACCACCCAGCTCCCCAAAACACACCACGGTGCTTACCCCACACAGGGTAGAGGGTCCCGGCTCCCACAGGCCTTCTCGCAGCCTGCTCCTTCCCAAGACTGGGAGCACTGATTGAGGAGCCTGGCCCATCTTTACCTGAGTTCCTCAGCTCGCTGCTAATTACCTCTCATTAACAGCCAGGCTGATACACACACGGAGGAAAAACACTATTTTTCCAGCCTTTCTTCTTCTCATCCAGCTTCCTCTGGGTGAGATACACCATTTTATGGCCCTCATATGGCCCTCTGGCAGCTCCACTGCCTAAATATATATATATATATAAGGTATGTGGGTATGTATATATATATATATATATATATACACACACACACATACCTTACATATATTTGTATATATTTTGTAGCCAGCCAAGAGTCGTTCAATTCTTGTTTGATGGATTTTCAACCATTCTTCTTTGCAAAAGTCTTCCAGTTCTGTGAGATTCATGGGCTGTCTTGCATGCACCTCTTTTATGAAGTCTATCTACAACTTTTCAATGATGTTCAGATCAGGGCTGTGAGGACCATGGTAAAACTTTCAACTTGCCCCTTTTGAGGTAGTTTCAGGTTGCCAGGTTCTCAGTTTGAAATGTAATTAAGGAATGGCAGTTAACAAGAACAGTGGAGGTCAAGAAAAGATCTGGAGATAGCTAGAAAGGCAAATCAAAACCCCCACTTGACTGTAAAAGACCTTTAGGAAGATTTTACAGAAACTGGAGTTGTGGTACATTGTTCTACTATTCAGCACCACCTGCACAAGTATGGCCTTATTTAGAGAAAAGGTGCACATGATTTCATGAAAAGAACACCTCTCCAACCATTATGCATGGGGGGGGGGATCACTCATACTTTGGGGTTGTGTTGCAACGAAAGGCACAGAGAACATTTCACTGTTGAGAGGAAAGAATGGATTCAATGAAATCCCAGCAAATTGTAGAAGCAAACATAGCACCAACTATAAAAAAAGGTGAAAAGAGGATGGATTCTACAAATGGATAATGATCCTAAACATGCCTCAAATTCCATATTAGACTACTTCAAAAGGTGCAAGCTGAATGATTTACCATGGCCCTCACAGTCCCCTGATCTGAACATTATAGAAAATCTGTAGATATACCTCAAAAGAGCAGTGCATGCAAGCTGGCCTAGGAATCTCACAGAACTGGAAGACTTTTGCAAGGAAGAATGAATGAAAATCCCTCAAACAAGAATTGAAAGACTCTTGGCTGGCTACAAAAAGCATTTGCAAGCAGGGTGCTCAAACGTTTGCTTCCGTCCCTTTTCCTTTTTTGTTATTTCGAAAGTATAAGAGATGGAAAAATTTAATTGTTTTTGCTTAAAATACAAAATACAATGTGTCTTCTTCAACTTTTGGAGATCATTTCATCTTCAACTTGCTTAACTGTTCACAGTAACAGTAATTGTGACCAGAGGTGCCCAAACATTTGCATACCGCTGTAAATATTACAATTTCATCCTTACATTTCTGTATGTGAGGTCATCAAGCAATGCTGTTGTGGTTTCCATGTAAAACAAAAATGGGGAAAAAAAACTATTTTTCAGCTTGTTAATTAGTGATCAGCTGTTTATAATGTGTATAATTTTTTAACACACTTCTTTACGTCTTATGTTGCATGTAAAACAATGAGAGGCACTTAGCAAGCTATTTATGCCACTATTGTGGAGTTAAAAATTGGCAAATTACGGTGAACGCCATATTTGAGCTTCTCTCGGTTTTTCTAAAGTGGCAAAATGGGCAAGGCTTAGCAACAGGAGACAGAGGCCTCTACCCCGATGCATTTACTATAATTTACGTCAGAAACGTTACACTATTCTCATGGATGTTACTGAGGACCTGCACTTATCACTAAGAAGTAGTAGCATGCTGTTTCTTGAGGCATAAGCATGCCACTCAGAACTCAAACAGCGATCCAGTTTGTCCATCTGTGTATTAAATATTCAAACATTATTTTGAATGACCGTCATGTAACACTATATTTTCCCAGCAGAGAGTTGCAGCAGGAAAAGTATATGGCCAGCTAAAGTTTATGTGCTTGCTGGGGATTTATGAAGCTGAACCTGTATAGATCAGCAGATAAGTGGGTTGACAGAAAAGACCTGTGTTGAGACAAGCCCTGGAAAAGCAAAAAAGTAATAATTAAAAAAAAGTCATAAAACAGTTCCTCCATATAGGTCAGGATTTTTGTTGCTGTGGCTGCACAGTGACAATATTTCCAGTAGGTGGCACAAATGTCCCATCAAGTGAATGTCAGTGTATCGTGTGAGGTTAAAATGAATTGCAGACCAAAAAAATTCTGTTTGAATGAAATTCAGCAGATAATCATTAACAACTGGCATGACTGTCAGTGCCCCATCTAATTGAGTTGTATTGTGCAAATTAAAGCCTATAAACTAAAATGTGTGTGTATTCGCAGATGAAGAGAACAAATGAAACAATACATTGTACATGAAATGTATAAATCTCAGTGCATCATACATTTGGCAGCTGCTTGACCTTGTGTGCCATATTTTATGTTTAGCTCTAGCTGTCTTTTTGTGAGCCCCCATCTATATAAATAATTGTAATTTGTACATTTCCAGGGTTCTGGGAATGTAAATACAGAGGGCAGACAATCCAGAAGTGGATGTAAAAAGCATCACATTTACCATTTATATCTACTGTAGTTTCAGCAATACTTTGCAGCTTTAGTTTCTCTGAATCACAGTATGCTTACAGTATACAAACTGTGTCTTAAAGGGATTGTCCAGGGATTAATGGAAAAAAAAAATCAGACATCACAGTACATGACAATCTCTTTCCAACAAAGTTAGAACCAGCCCTGTACCTCACATGGATTCAGAGCTGTTCCCAATTCATGGCTCCAAATGCTTTATTTTAGCCTGGCAGCTCAGGGGGCATGCCCTTTCTCAGGTGTTGGCTTCTTTTTGCCCTAACTCTCTCCACACCTCTAACAGTAGATCCTAATGGTGCCAGCTGAAGGATGAAACTGAGCATGTGTGTCCGCCTTAGTAATGTTAATGACATTGACAGCAAAATAGGGAAAAGAACAAACAGCAGGTGGAGCTCTACAGATAGATGATATTGAATTACTCAGTGGCCATACTAATTACATGCAATTATAAAATTATTCCGAAGCATGTGCTGGTATGTAAAATGTAGATTTTTTGTGGGACAAACAAATTGTCACATTAATTTTTATGTGCAGAAGCACACTATCCAAGGTAAACAAGTGGCAAGAGGGATGCCTTTTGATACTTTCCTTTCTCAGTATAAGTTCGTGTACATATAGTTTGTAAGTAACATAGTTTGTAAGGCCGAAAAAAGACATCTGTCCATCCAGTTCAGCCTGTTTTCCTACAAGTTGATCCAGGGGAAGGCAAAAAAAACCCTGTGAGGTAGAAGCCAATTTTCCTCACTTTAGGGGGAAAAATTCCTTCCCGACTCCAGTCAGGCAATCAGAATAACTCCCTGGATCAACGACCCCTCTCTAGTAACTATAACCTGTAATATTATTACCCTCCAGAAATACATCCAGGCCCTTCTTGAACTCTCTTAGTGAACTTACCATCACCACCTCCTCAGGCAGAGAGTTCCATAGTCTCACTGCTCTTACCGTAAAGAATCCTCTTCTATGTTTATATACAAACCTTCTTTCCTCCAGACGCAGAGGATGTCCCCTCGTCACAGTCACAGTCCTCGGGATAAATAGATGATGGGATAGATCTCTGTACTGACCTCTGATATATTTATACATAGTTATTAGATCTCCCCTCAGTCGACTTTTTTCTAAAGTGAATAACCCTAACTTTGATAATCTTTCTGGGTACTGTAGTCCACCCATTCCAGTTATTACTTTAGTTGCCCTCCTCTGAACCCTCTCCAGCTCTGCTATGTCTGCCTTGTTCACAGGAGCCCAGAACTGTACACAGTACTCCATATGTGGTCTGACTAGTGATTTGTAAAGTGACAGGACTATGTTCTCATCACGGGCATCTATGCCTCTTTTGATGCAACCCATTATCTTATTGGCCTTGGCAGCAGCTGTCTGACACTGGTTTCTGCAGCTTAGTTTGCTGTTCACTAAAATTCCTAGGTCCTTTTCCATGTCAGAGTTACCCAATGCTTTACCATTTAGTATGTACTGGTGACTTGCATTATTCCTTCCCATATGCATAACCTTACATTTGTCAGTGTTAAACCTCATCTGCCACTTTTCTGCCCAAGCCTCCAGTCTATCCAGATCCTGCTGTAGCAGTGCACTGTCCTCCTCTGTGTTAATTACTTTACACAGTTTAGTGTCATCTGCAAAAATTGATATTTTACTGTGCAAGCTTTCTACAAGATCATTAATAAATATATTGAAGAGAATAGGACCCAATACAGACCCCTGTGGTACCCCACTAGTGACAGTGACCCAATCTGAGTATGTACCATTAATAACCACCCTCTGTTTTCTATCACTGAGCCAGTTACTTACCCACATACAGACATTTTCTCCCAGGCCAAGCATTCTCATATGCCAAAGGAAAAAATAAATCCAGACATATCCTATAACATACTTAATGGTTTTTGTTGGCCAAGTGCAAGGCCATACTTTGTGATGTTCACGCAAGGCATCTGCCCCTACTACTGCTATATACAGCCTGTTACCTGCCCCTGCTACAGGCAGCCTGTTACCTGCCCCTGCTACAGACAGCCTGTTATCTGCCCCTGCTACAACTACAGACAGCCTGTTACCTGCTCCTGCTACCGCTACAAACAGCATGTCACTTGTCCCTGCTACTGCTACAGACAGCTTGTTACCTGCCCCTGCTACTGCTACAGACAGCCTGTTACCTGCTCCTGCTACCGCTACAGACAGCCTGTTACCTGCCCCTTCTAATGCCACAGACAGCCTGTTACCTGCCCCTGCTACCACTACAGACAGCCTGTTACCTGCCCCTGCTACTGCTACAGACAGCTTGTTACCTGCTCCTGCTACTGCTGCAGACAGCCTGTTACCTGCCCCTGCTACTGCTACAGACAGCCTGTTACCTGCCCCTGCTACTGCTACAGACAGCATGTCACCTGCCCCTGCTACCGCTACAGACAGCCTGTTACCTGCCCCTGCTACCGCTACAGACAGCATGTCACCTGGAGTTTGCAGTGCTTAAAGGGGTTTTGCTGGATTTTAATATTGATGACCTGAGGATAGGTCCGACATCCGGCACCCCCATTATCAGCTGGTTGAAGGGAAGGCCCACTCCATGCAAGCAAGCGCAGCCTTCCCTAGTTTGTTTGCCTGCTCTCTATCTACAGTGCAGCGGTGACCAGGTGTAATTACAAGCCTTCCCATTCATTCCTATGGGACGGCTCGTCTCTATTCAAGTGTATAGAAATGAGTCGTCCCATAAAAGTGACTGGGACTGCTTGTAAATACAGCTGGTCACCGCTGCACTGTAGATAGTGAGCAGGCAAACAAACAAGGGAAAGCTGCGCTTGCATGGATCACGGCCTTCCCTTCAACCAGCTGATCGTGGGGGTGCCGATCTGATATTGATGACCTATCATCAGGGTAGGTCCTTAATATTAAAATCCCTGAAAATCCCTTTAATATCAATGGTGATAGTTTTATTTAGGTGCTGTATAGAGCTGTCATTATCTTACTTTATGCACAGGGCAGTTATTTGATCACTATATGTTGGTATTATTTGAGCACAGTAAGGGTGGGTTTGCACTAGCGTTATGCCATTCCGTTATATTCCATTTATAACAGAATATAACGGAATGGCCAGACGGAATGCAAAACGGAACCCTTTAAGGGACATTCCATTTTTTCCCTATCCTAATAGAAGTCTATGGGCAAGCATAACGGATCAGTCTGGTTTCCCTTATGCAGGACGGAAACAAAGTCCCGTCGACAGGACTTTTTTTTCTGTCCTGCATAACGGACACCAGACCCTTATAAGCAGAACCTATAACAGAATGGCATAACGCTAGTGTGAAACAACCCTCAGATGGTATTAGGCATTGTGTAGCTTTGCTCTTAGCATACCTTCTAACTGTTTAGACAGTCAAGGAGGGATACTTATGGTTCATTGTGTGAAAGGTCCAATCTATACCAGAGATCAAAAAGAGAGACATTTAAGAATCAAGGAGGGACACAGGGACTTGGGTCAAAATAGGGACTGTCCCTCCAAAAGAGGTACACTTGGGAGGTCTTCCTTAGGCACTGTACAGTATATTATTTTTGATGTGTTAGCATCATTGTAATTTAAGCAACTACAGTATGTAGCAATGTTATTTGGCCAATAGATAGCACTGTTTTATCAGCACAAGTCTGCATGACACTTATAATTAGACACAGTATGCTATGGTTATTTGCACACTGTATGCCAGGCCGGTACGCACAAAGCTGATCTCGGCCCAACCTGTGGTTAAGATTACCTCTTTTCTGGGTAATTCTAGCTTACCTCCATTCAAATACTGGGAATAAATCTGAACTGCAATAATGGAAAGAGCCCATGAATAGCCCACGATTGATGCTTTTTCTTGAAAAAAAAGCAGACCCCTTTTTTCTCTAATAATACACAACCACATTAGGCTACCTGCACACGGTGCAGATTTCTAGCCAGAAAATTTGTTCTGAGTGAATCAAAGTAAAACAAACTGACTTCTATCTGAATTTCAGGAGAAATTTTATTCGCCACAAATCCAAATTTACTCGCGCTTTGTGGTAACAAATAGGTTTTTTTTTTTTTTTAAATGGCAGCTACACTTGTTACAAAGCAAAAGTAAGAAGCTTGGGAATGCAATACAACCCACAATGCTGTGCAGCCAGCCAATCAGCAGATAGCCATCCAATGTAATGTTATAGCCCTATAAAAGCCTCATCCCGCAAGGTTAACGCCATTTCACTGTGAACTGAGCATAGGGAGAGATGTGGCAAGCACTAGAGATAGTGATGGAAAGATTTTAATTGTAGAATATTGGATAGGGACAGTATAGGGAGATCGTAGGCAGAGTTTTTAGACAATGCAGGGAGAGCATAGGGAGACTGCAGGAACAGTGCAGGCTCAGTGTAATCACGCTGTGAATCTTGGTTCACCTACTGTGCCATTCATTCTTAATCTGTTCTGTTATACATAGACTTACTAGGCATCAGACTCATTGTTAACAAGCAGTCTAATACTATATATAGGCACATTTATCTAGTTCATCTGCTGAACCATTCATACTTAATTTGTTCTGTTATACATAGACTTACTGTGCATCAAACTCATTGTCAACAGGTGGTCTAATATATAGGTGCGTTTACCTAGTTTATCTGCTGCACCATTCATCCTTAATCTGTCCTGTTATAGATAGACACATTGTTTAAAGGGGTATTCTCATCTTAGACAATGGGGGCATATCGCTAGGATATGCCCCCATTGTCTTATAGGTGCGGGTCCCACCGCTGGGACCCGCACCTATATCCAGAACGGAGCGGGGAGCAGGCGCAGCTCCCCGCGCCGCTCATAGAAATGAATGGGAGCCGGGCCGTGCATGCGCGGTGCGCACCCATTCATTTCTATGGAGCCAACGGAAGTAGCCGAGCCAGCGCTCGGCTATTTTCGGCAGCCCCATAGAAATGAATGGAGGGCGGCTGCGCATGCGCAGTGCGCCCTCATTCAGTTCGGGGGCTCCGTTCTGAAAATAGGTGCGGGTCCCAGCGGTGGGACCCGCACCTATAAGACAATGGGGGCATATCCTAGCGATATGCCCCTATTGTCTAAAATGAGAATAACCCTTTAATAGATAAGCAATTCTATTAGGCCCTGATTCATAGATTGGGGGCATATATGCAGTGGCCAGGTTTGGGGCGGCCCCAACATTAGGCTGGGTTCCCCAGACACCGTCGAGGTGCCACCACATGTTGCTGGTAAGGCGTGGTGCATTTCAATGGGAAATAAATCCAGAGAGTCAGGGTCTGCAGTAAACCAGGGTGCTTCTAGAGGAATTCAGGTACAAAACAATACAGTTGAGGGACTGGGCTGGCTTCTCCAGTCTCCTCCCTGGCAGAAGAAAGGTTTGATGCTGATCAAAGGACTGAGCTAGCTGTCCCTCTTTTTCTTTAGAAGGCTGGTACCCTGGTCCAAGGCTGGTGATCCAGGGTCTGTGGCAACATATTCCTATCTCAGCGTCTTCTTCTGGTCACTCAGTAGTATGGCAGAGTCTTCCCTTCCAAGAACTGTTCCGTAACTGCAACACACTAGGGGTTCTGATTGCTCTCCTTATATATAGTTTCTAGCTAGACTAGTACCTTGTAGTGGGAGGGGTGGAGTGGAGAAACTCAGCACAAACAAATACATTGTTTCAACTGAAGCCTGGTATAGACTTACATTAGAGCTTCAATGATACTCAATGGCAATGACAGAGCAGTTTTTCCAGACATAACAACAAAGCTAAAAGCAGACATTCAAAAGGTCAGACTGTTTGCTTTTGTTGGTAAACAAGTCTGGGTTTTTCCCTCAAAAACAGGGTGGTAAACAAGTCTGGGTTTTTCCCTCTAAAATATGGTCTTATTTAAACTATATGGGAGCTATGGAAAATTACCGGCTTCTCAATCAAAGTCCTAACAGTCTCTCAGTATTCATTAACCCTTTCTACAGAGCCATGTAAATACAGTAATAATGAACAGTATATCACAACATATACATAAAATGCAGTAACACAGTAATAAACAGTATAAGTTAACCCTTTCAAGAGAAATAAAGTAAGAAGTTTTAACTTTGCATAGCGGATATAGGCAAATGTCCAAATGTCAAAGTACTCCCTGCTCCAGGGAACTACATACACCTGTCTTATTCTGCTGTTTGTGGCATGTCCACATTGATATTTAACCACATCTGTTACATACAGAGCGGTCAAATTTAGCACCTTGTGGGCAGTGCAAATAAATTGATTCTTCTCACAGCAGGGTTGCCAACGAGTTTATGATTGTTTTTTGTTGAAAAAATTCTTCTAGATGAAAAATTATACTTTTAACGAAAACATTAGTCTGGTAGTGAAAAAAATTAGGCTTTTAGCGAATAAATTAGTCTGCTCCAGTATTACAATTCCCGATCCATATGACAAACAACATTGAGCAGGTAACCTCCACCTGTTGGCAAAGGGTAGACACATGGTGATCCCTTCAGTGCAGCACATGTGCAGCCCTGGACATGTAAGAACATCACAGATCAGTGAGAGCTAAATGCCACTTGGCCCTCCAGGAAGTTGGACGCGGAATGCCTGGGGTCAAATAACATCTTGTATTAGGATTAAAACCAGATAATCCGAAGTTGCTGGATGGATCAACCAAAATCCACACAAATCACTCCACGAACTTGACCCAAATTCATTGTAGCTAATACGTTTTTTTAACGAAAAAATTAGTTGTGTCATTATTGCAATAATTTATGGTCAAAACTATGATGGTATTACCAGACAAATCACTCCACCAACTGGACCAAAATTCATAAGATCTCCATAAGATCCAGGATCCCTCCATACTATGACCTTAATGGTATTTTGTGTTTTAGCTTGTATTATGGTTAAAGCCAGATGGGCTAAACTTGCTGGATGGATCAAACATGGCAGCTGAATTATTGGGAGGAGTGTTGTTGGTTATTGGAATGAGCCACACAAATCACTCCACCAACTCGACCCAAATCAATTGTAGCTAATATGTTCTTTTAGTCAGTGTTTGCATCAGTATTTGATCAGAATTGGTAAACCAAAAGCAGGAGTGGGTCCAAAACACAGATGAGATGCAAATAATGCCATTACATTTTATTTCTGTTTTTGACCGACTCCTGTTTTTGGCTTACGTACAATTACTGATCAAATACTGATACAAAACACAATTAACAGACAAACAAAATACTGACCATCTGAAATTGTCTTTATGTATGCTCAAAATACACGATTGTTTTTTGTTTGTTTGTTTTATGTTCTTCTGACGGATCAGAAGAATGGAAATATAAACAGTGATGTCAACACAGCCTTAGGCCCCATTCACACGACCGTATTATTGAGGGTCCGCATTATTGCGGACCCGCAGTAATACGGGGGCCACCTGGCGTGTGTTCCGCACTGCTCGGAACACACGCCGGGCGGCCCCATTCAAAATGCCTATACTTGTCCGTGCATGCGGACAAGTATAGGACATGCTTCATATTTTTCATCGGAGCCACGGCCCGGAGCTAGCTCCGTGCAGTGGCTCCCTGCTCCCATAGAGGTGAATGGGGCCGCATCTATTCCGCAATATTGCAGAATAGATATGGCCCCATTCACACAGTCGTGTGAATGGGGCCTTATTGTCATTGCTGCTGTCTCCCCTCCTCACTCTGCCATGGGGCCACTTTTGTCACGGTTACTGTCACTGCTGCTGCTCTCAACAACATCCCCACGGCTTGAATCTTGGGGCAATGCACAGTTAAGTACACGGCAATAAATTAGACCTGACACTTTTATTGACCAGTAAAACTGACACACAGTAATTCCACAGTTAACAGAAGGGATTAACTATGAATCTTGGTGCCCTGCACAGTGATGTAGACAGCAATAAATTACAACTACCTGTCATACTGATGGCACAGTACCTACAGAACTATGAATGTGGCTGCACTAGAACGTAATGCACACGGTGATACCCTCTCCCTGCTGTTTAAGTTCCAAGCCTTCACAATGAGATTGGGCCACCGAGTAGGATGCATATGATTAGGCAGAGTAGCCTAGGTATACCAGTTTTAACGAGATTTGTGAGAAATTAATTCAGAACAAATCGAACTTCTTGAAGAACTTCAGCGAATCGTCCTGAAACCCACACCAAAAGTGCACTAAAAAGACATATAAATGTTTTGTTGTGGTTTTTTTTGTGCGTTTTTATGTGACTTTTGCTGCGGATTTCGGTGTCGGTTTTCTGTTTATGTAAATAAACCTATTGAAGTCTGTGGGACCAAACAGTATATCTCAGGTGAGAAAACACACAAACAAATGATGTACTGCTGATTTTAAAATCAGCAATGCAGGTCAATTTCCGCATGTTTCTGGCTCTGTTTTACACTGCGTTTTTTTCATACAAAAATCTTTTGTGGAAAATTGTATGATTAAAAGGAGGCTCTAGTATCCTGGGGGCTGTCTCTACCCTGAATACTAGATGAGATGTGGTTTGGCATGGAGGCATACAGGTTCTGTATGGTATTTTGCAGCCATCACAGATGTTGCAGTTGGTCGATCCTGCACGCCTGTAGATTGCTGAAGCTGGTCCCATAAATGATTGATTGGCGATAAATATGGTGACAGAGAAGGCTAAGGCAGTGTTGCAATGTAGCAGATACATTTTTGGGAAACTCTTGCTGTATGTGGGTGAGTATTATCCTGCTGAAAAATACCAATTGGAAGCCCTGCCATGAGAAACAACACATGTTGCTGCAGGATATTCTGCAGTGTGTCTCTCCACAGCAAAGGTCGAATTGAACCACAAAGCCTCTATATTTGAACCCAACCATCGTGGGATCCTAAACGGAACTTGGATTTTTAGTTTCAGTCTGTAGTAGTCCAGGTTTTCAGTTCACAACACCACTGCAAACGAAAATAACAGTGACAGGCTGTCAGTTGCAGGACACGTAATGAGCGCAGTAACACCAAATTTCCTTCTGGGAAGCACTTAGATATAGTCCAGGCAAGGACAAAGATTTGTAATGAAGGTTCCACCTGTGTCTGGATGGTGGACAATGAAACTGTGGGAGCTGTTTGTGCTTGTCAGTGAATCAAACAATCCTCTCTACTGGTGGTCTGTCTGGACCCCCCAGAGCCTGTTCACCATGTGGGCTTGCCCTCGCCTAACCACTGCTCCAAACACCTCTCAAAAGCTAGGTCTGAAGAGCCAAGATGGGGAGGGGGCAGTTTGATGAAACAACCATCCTGTTTCTCTCAGTTGATGATATACTCCTTCTCAAAATCTGTCATCTGAGCAAATTGTCTTCCAGAGCAGCATTGAGATATGTCTACCAGTCAACAAATTCTCACCCACAGGTACACTACCCAAAAGTAGCCTCTGAGACCCTTTTTATAGGGCAGCGGGGGAAGCACTTTTATTAATTCTTATGGCAAGACTCAGTGTCTAATCAGACCCCACCTATAATCATTTACATATGTACCTGAAACATAATTGCATGCAGAGTTTCATGGCAACCTGACATTTCTAACTGGGTGCTATATTTTTTTTATTTTTTTTTCAATGTGTATTTTACATGGCAAGGTCCACATGGCACAGAACAATACAAAGACTTAGAATTTTATCATGGTTATATATTCTACTGCATCTTTCAGCTCATCCTTCTAAGAAGTATTCTCAGTTACAGATCCTTTTATGTGCCTGTGTAGGCACTGCCTGAAGTACAGCAATCACTAAATTCAAAGTAAATTCTAAGCTTTTAAGATTTAAAAAAAATCATGCAAATTTAATCTGCGGGACAGAATAGTTGAGGCTCTCAGACATATTGTTGTCTTTTTAAATTATATATCCAGCTGAGTGGATGGTTCTAGCGGTGCTCTAATGGGAGACATTCTCTGAGAAGAAGCATATTGATCTGAACGACTACATATTTTTTAACCATACTGATGATAACATTAAAAGGACTTTCAAGTTTTTTTAAAAATTGATAGTCTATTGTAAAGATTGATCGGTGGGGTTCACCTCTCAGCACCCCCACCAATAAGCTGTTTGAAGGGTTCATGGGACTCCGGCAAGTGGCATCTACAGAGCAGTGTGAACAATCAAGTGCACTTGTAAGGAGATGGCCATTTGTTCATAGTAGTTGTTGTGGCACATTCTCAGTAATAAAAAACTGAATGAGACCCTTTTTGTAATCCCAGATAACTTCTCTAATTTAGGATGGCAGAAGGAATAAGGTGGCCACATTTAAAAACTCACAGTTAGGGTACATTCGCATGACAGTATACAATTTGTAGACTGCAAACCTCGGATTCACAAAATGCATGCCATATACTGTAGCGGTGCAGACCCATTGAAATCAAGATGCTGAAAAATGTAACAAACAATAGGACATGTCTTATCTTTAGCCATGTGGCCGCACAGACCTAGAGGTCCACTGAAAGGATAAGACATGTCTTTTTTTTTGTCACATCTTGCAGATCGTGGACCCATCATTGTCAATGGGTCTAGACAGCAATGTGGCATGCACTCGGCCAGTGTAAGTGTTTTGCGGATTTGATGTTTAAATTTTGCAAAAAAAAAGGGCACAGTTGTGTGAATGGACCCTTACAACAATCTTTGACAGACAAACTTAGTGGTTAGGCTCTCATTGAGGGCACAGTCTTAGATAAAGGCACCAGAATACATTGGTACATTGGTACACTGTCTCTTTAAGTGACAAAGGACAATTATGACACTTTAAGGCATAGTATAAAAACTCTTCCTCTAGCTTATGTTCCTCTGATTATGTTCCCTGACGTCAACACTCTGCCTCTGGTCGCCTCAGAATGACAGCAATGTAGATGGCACTTATCACCATAGATTACGCTCCACCTGGTGCAGTATCACAGAATCTGTACAGTCTCTAACAGACGCTCCCAGGTTCTGGTATCTCGCTTAACAACCACTGAACACGCGCTTATCTATCACAATATCTCTGACTTGCGACACACATTACTGGGCAGATTCAAACCCTTTGCAGTATTTGGCTTCTATTGCCCTAGCAATTTCCTGGGTGTTGTACCCTTCATTCCAGTAAACAACCCACAAAGAAGAAACTAGCCCAAAACAGTACCCATAAAATATAATAAAGCTTTATTGTGTATACAAGTAATATAAAAAAGTTTTTATTAAAAATCACATGATGCAAGGACAGGTGGCAGAAAAAGCATCCTCCAGAGACCACATAATTTACAAATGGGGGTGAATATGTAAAAGTGTATATATTATAATGTATGGTCTGGACTACACCCACTGGGATAGTGCCCTGTAAACAACATAGCTACAAATAGTGCCAGGAATAAATAGTAATAACTGTGTCCAGACCAGAGTATAAAAGACTAATAAATATTCAAACTCAGCCATGTGCAATTGTGGTCAATATTGGACGCGACCTCAATGCCTGTTTCAGAGTAACTTTGCTCCCCCAGACGAAGGTACACCGAAACGCACGTTGGGGGGCTTTTTCTGCCACTTGTCCTTGCGTGATGTTATTTTTTAATAAAAACTTTTTTATGTTATCTGTATACACAGTAAAGCTTTATTATATTTTATGGGTACTGCTTTGGGCTTGTTCCTTCTTTGTAGGTTGTTTGCCGTTTTTGAGCTGGTACCTTGGTTACTATAATAGATATGGGTAGAGCTCAAGCACAGTGTACTCTACACCCGTGACTAGCTGTTAGTGCTTCTCCTGCTTGGTCTTTTTTGTTCTTTCTTTCCAGTAGCAACCACCTCCGCTAGTTCCCATAAATAATTCTGGATCTGTCTCTAGCTTCAGCCACCAGCTCACTCTTCCATGTCCTGTATCATACTGCACATACTGGACATGTGGCAAGCAAGGCACTTCTATTTCATCTTTTCTATCATGAGCTTACTACATCCTCAAGGACCTTACAGCACAAAGATCTCTGGTTCTCATTAGGTCAGCTGTCCAAAAGGTATTGCACGATCCCGTGTAGTATCCAACTGTGATAATACAGTTGATCAGTAGATGGCTGCATACCCTCAGTGCTGCTCCAGACACAGACAGTCTTTCAGGACATTCGTTCACATTATACATTATACATATACACTTCTATGCAGTTTCTATACATCACATCCTACGCAGGGTATATGACTTCACAGAGTGTCTGTAAATAATGATCGCCATCAGAGATAAACAAATTTCTTAATACTAAAACACGGCCCACAAATCAACCTTTTATGATGGTCTTCTCTGTTTTCTGACTGTAAAATAACGGTCACCATTTTAGGTTCAAAAAGTGTTTTATTAAATTTTAAAACATAAAAAATCAAGTATAACATGGACAGTGTCCCACTGCATATACCTCACGCAGGAGGTCAAGAATAAGTATAAGACATTAATACACATCCCAAAGAAAGGTAAGAAAATAAGACCAAACAACAGAATAACAGGTATTCTCTGCAGTAGGTTAGAAATAACACCTCGACTAGTCTGTGACATGTTGGTGATCAGAGTTTACATTGATATAGCAACATCCCCACCCATATGAAGAGGGGAAGAAGAAAGGAGGGGGGAGGGAGAGAGGCTCCAGTTCACAGATACTGATTATAACAGCATATATTGGGAGGCATGGGATGAATGGGTGGAGGAGAGCCAAGGTAGCCAAAGTTTCAGGTAAGAATCCACTTTATCCTCTAATGTGGCATTGATTTTCTCATAGATAGCCATTCTATCCATTCTTTGAAGGACCTCATTGAGATTAAGGATATCAGTCCTCCATTTGTAATGGTCATCACAAAAGATTCTGATTCCACTGTAATCAAAATTGTGGAGAAATGAAAAACAAATTTGATTTGCTTAGAATCAATTCAGGGTGACACCCCCAGCAGTGCACATATATTTACCATTCCCTTGGTGGCATCTCACATCGGCTTAAAGGCACCGTACATGGTACAGTAAATCACATATGATCACAACATGGCATATCACATTGGTACAAGTGTTGGAAGATATATAGCATGCTCAAACAGAACATTATAACAATGCTGGCATGTTCTATCAACAGCCACATAGCAGGTCAACTAAGTGGTATTGTCACCGCAACAAAGTCAAACAGTAACCCAAAAATTAGGCCTAGCTGCTGCCTGTCCGTGCCCGTATTGCGCACTGCATTCATTTGAATGCGTCCGCAATCCGGAAGGTCCGGTGTGGAATGGGGGCACGGAACCCCACTGAAGCACTATGTATTACTTCTGTGGGGTTTCTTTCCGTGCCTCCGCACTGCAAAAATAAAAATACATAGTTGCATAGTTAATACGGTTGAAAAAGACATAAGTCCATCATGTTCAACCATGTTTGAACCAAGTTCAACATGTTCTATTTTTTTTTTGAGGTGCGGACGGATCACAGACCCATTCAAGTAATGAGTTTGGTTCTGTTTACGGAATCCGCATGGATGTTGCCCATGCATTAATGATGGTCCCCAATGCACGGAACGGCCATGCAACGGCCGTGTGCATGAGTCCTTAAGAGTTACAAGGCTGATTTCCAACCCCCTACACACTTGCCCATTCAAACAGCTGATCAGAGGGTGCTGACAGTCGGCCCTTTCCAATCTAATATGGATGGCTTATCCAAACAATAGGTAATCATTTTAAAGAAATGGATAAACCCCTCTAATACTATGATAAAAGCAGTAGTAAAAATAATAGCAGTAGTGCTAGGACAGGCAGCATGGTTTGAATCCAACCAAGGATAACATCTGCATGGAGTTTGTATGTTCTCCCCATTTTTGTGTGGGTTTCCTCCCACACTCCAAAGACATACTAACAGGGACATTAGATTGTGAGCCCTTATTGGGGACAGCTTGATGCTAATGTCTGTAAAGATGCTGTGTAATATGTCAGTGCTAAATTAAGAGAGAAAAATAAATAAATAATACTGTAGTAGTAATAGTATTCTAAACCAGCGGTCCCCAACCACCGGGCCGCGGCCCAGGACCAGGCCCTGAATCGATGTCTGCCGGGCCACGGCGGTGGCAGGGGACAAGGAGATAAGCGCTTCCATTGTGGAAGCGCTCATCTCCATAGTCATCTGTATCGCCGTCCTCAGGACGGCAATACAGATGCCTGTGTTGCGGTGGGGCAGGGAGAGGCATCTCCCCTGCCCGTTCCTCTGATAGGCTACAGGCACTAGGCCTGCAGCCTATCAGAGGCCAGCTCAGGCGGTGCGATGACGTCATCGCGCCGCCTGAGCCGTGCAGAGCGGGACACAGGCCGGAGAAGGCCTGCATCACAGCACTGCCAGGCTGATGGAGGTAAGTATAAGTGTTTGTTTTTTTTAATTATTTTACAAAACTGAAGGAGAGGAGCACTATGGGCACTACTGTGTGGGGGCACTATGCTACTCTAACTACTGTGTGGGGGCACTATGCTACTCTAACTACTGTGTGGGGGCACTATGCTACTCTAACTACTGTGTGGGGCATTATGCTACTATAACTACTGTGTGGGGGCACTATGCTACTATAATTACTGTGTGGGGGGCACTATGCTACTATAACTACTGTGTGGGGGCACTATGCTACTCTAACTACTGTGTGGGGGGCACTATGCTACTCTAACTACCGTGTGGGGGCACTATGCTACTCTAACTACTGTGTGGGGGCACTTTGCTACTCTACTGTGTGGGGGCACTATGCTACTATAACTACTGCGTGGGGGCACTATGCTACTATAACTACTGTGTGGGGGCACTATGCTACTATAACTACTGTGTGGGGGACACTATGCTACTATAACTACTGTGTGGGGGCACTATGCTACTATAACTACTGTGTGGGGGCACTATGCTACTCTAACTACTGTGTGGGGGGCACTATGCTACTCTAACTACTGTGTGGGGGCACTATGCTACTCTAACTACTGTGTGGGGGCACTATGCTACTCTAACTACTGTGTGGGGGCACTATGCTACTCTAACTACTGTGTGGGGGCACTATGCTACTCTAACTACTGTGTGGGGGGCACTATGCTACTCTAACTACTGTGTGGGGGCACTATGCTACTCTAACTACTGTGTGGGGCACTATGCTACTCTAACTACTGTGTGGGGGCACTTTGCTACTCTAACTACTGTGTGGGGGCACTATGCTACTATAACTACTGTGTGGGGGCACTATGCTACTATAACTACTGTGTGGGGGCACTATGCTACTATAACTACTGTGTGGGGGACACTATGCTACTATAACTACTGTGTGGGGGCACTATGCTACTATAACTACTGTGTGGGGGGCACTATGCTACTATAACTACTGTGTGGGGGCACTATGCTACTATAACTACTGTGTGGGGGGCACTATACTGGTATAACTACTGTGTGGGGGGCACTATGCTACTATAACTACTGTGTGGGGGGCACTATGCTACTATAACTACTGTGTGGGGGGCACTATGCTACTGTAACTACTGTGTGGGGGGCACTATGCTACTATAACTACTGTGTGGGGGCACTATGCTACTATAACTACTGTGTGGGGGGCACTATACTGGTATAACTACTGTGTGAGGGCACTATACTGGTATAACTACTGTGTGAGGGCACTATACTGGTATAACTACTGTGTGGGGGCACTATACTGGTATAACTACTGTGTGGGGGCACTATGCTCCGCCCCCCCAACAACCGCAGCGCCCCCCCATCCAACCCCCCCCCCACCACCGCCCCCCCCCCCGGGCCCTGGGGAAATTGTCTAGCGAGAAAACGGGCCTTGGTGCAAAAAGGGTTGGGGGCCACTGTTCTAAACCATTTACACGTATACTAAATCTATGCACTCTATTTAATGATGACCTACATGTCCTATAGCAAGTAATCTTGGGTCATTATAGCAATACCTCAAATGGTCACACTGGCAAATAATGACATATTTTACTCTCTCCTTCTCTGCAGTGTTTTGGCCTTTTCCTTTACCCCCACCCCCTCAGTCCCCGGCAATAACAATTCTTTACCCTTGCCCTCAATTCTCTGCCATTTACCAGCAAACACTGTGCCCACTGAGCCAACTGGTTCTTTTTCCTACAGTGTGCTAGCAAGGCCACCACTGATGGATTGCAGTGTGGTCGTAACTATGGAAATGAGCAGTGTTTAAAGGATTTAATCTAAATCCTAGCCATTGGCTTTCAACTAACAGATGGAGTAATCACCACAGGGGTCCTGCCTTCAAAGCAGGCCACATGTGTACAATTCACACCTGAATCCAGCCTGCACGGAGTCATCCTCCAGGAAAAACCCTCAGCAGGGGGGGCGTCATTATGTTAGCCATATAACTGAAATCCCAGACAGCACGGAACCAGGAGTTCATAAGGAATTATGACTTGCCCATCCATCACAGGCATAAACCAGTTATATATTTAAAACACAATGGCCTAGGCGCATATGCCTGTGGTCATTGGTTAGCGATCACATGTCAGGAAGCGGAGATACGGAGACCTCCAAGCAGGAACCTGATAAATGTTTCATGTTTGGTCTCCACCTGTAGCTGGAACACAGGCGGATCCATTGGTAGCAGAACCATTTCCCTGTGACCTTCCGGTCTGGAGCTATGGGCCAAAATGGTTTTTGTGGGTCTTTTGGCTACCAGGCCCAGGAGGGGATGGTGAACTCCTCCTGGAGGGAGGGAGGGGAGTAGCTGGCTGCAGGTGAAAAAAGCCATACAGGACAGAGGCCAGTTGTCTTCTTCTGAAAGAGGGTCACATCGAGTAATGTGTTTGGAGGGACCGTGGACCAACTGCTGACATCACTGCTCCCATGTGACTACAGACAGGCCTTACAGCAACCCCAGGACTCATCATAATCCATTGGATTACTCATCCACCTGGTAACTGACTGTTGACCTGTTTAACTCTGTTTGTACCATACGACCTGTATTTGCACATCAGACCACTGTTTCCATTATCTGTGTATATAGCGTGTATCTAGTGCGCCCTTAAGGCAATTAAATATATGATTTAATATTGTACTGTTCTTGTATCTCGATTATAAAACCCCCTGTCCATGTTCGGCATAGTTATAGCTACCCGGGGGTGGTTCCTGCCCCGATATAATCCCGTTAGCGGACCAGGCTTATATTAAACGAGGAACTGGTGGCAGTCTACCGGGCTGAGAAATCTCTGTTTCACTGGGGCAGTGAGTCAGGGTTGTGAGTGAGGGTTGGGTTACGCCGGAGGTGCGTGGACCACCCTCTCTCATTTCCCGGGCGTCCTTGTACTTGCATGGACACCTATGTATAAATCTTTGGCATCTGTGTAAACTGTACCAAGTGGACCCTAGGTGCGCCTAGGAAGGCGTAACGTCACGTCTTGGTAACAAGTGACATAACCGCATCGCGTAGGCTCGACGCAGTTGACGTCAAGCGGGGCTGCAAGGTACTAGTTTTGTCACACCTTGTATGAACTTTCTGTACATGATAAATGCCACTTGCTGAAGTGACACAACCCCGTTAAGTAAATGCTGTGAGGCCCCCCAATTCCATGCTTTGCTATGGGACCCCATGGGTCATTGTTACGCACTTGTTTAGCAATATGTTTTTTAGGAGTTAACTGACCTATTAGGCTAAGTACCTCAAGTCAACTGTCTTGTAAGATGCATATAAGAATCAAAAAAAGAAAGAGTAGTTGGTCGGCACCACACTCTAACACACCTGGAGTACAGCTCACCAGAATATCAAACCAGTGTTGCTCTGCATAGACAGAGAAGTCATAAATGAACAGTCCAATACATGTAGATAATCCACGGCACCCACCGACTTGATTCAATATACATTTATTAAAGAAGGTGCACGATGCTGGGATACACACTTGGTAGATACAACCTGTTTATCTACATGTATTGGAAGGTGCACATAAGGACATGGATTCTTAAAGGGGTCATTTATTCATTTTCAGACCTCTCAGACTGGTGGAGCCCACATTGGTGGTCATATTTACCTGATTTATGGTGCTAGATCCTGGGTCATTCGCTCCCTGGCCTCCTCTCCTTGACTTGGGTCCCTCCATGTAAACTTTATGTTTAAAGCTGCTGGAGGCAAATGCTGGCTGCAGTTCCCCTTGCATCATGTCAAATGGTCACGTGACACAAGGGGAGCAGATCACCCCTGCAGCCAGTGATTGGCTGCAGTGGCATCAAAGTAGAAGTTCACGGTTCTGTCACTTTTCTAATAGCACCAGAGATTGTTAACACTCTATGCCGCTCTAAAGCCCGTTCCACATTTTATGACACGGTTGTATGTGTCAGAATAAGTGCTACAGTTGTTTCTTAAATATGGTGTTCATGTAAAATGCCATATCTTTGAATGCATTTATTCTGGGTTGGTAATATAAATAAATTTATAAATTGAAGTGAACTCCAAAAACCTTAATTTCTTGAACATATTATATGATGAAGGTCTGGCAGCCTGCAGCCACCACTAGGGGGAGCACACTGCATATGAATTCATCCAGCTACTACAGAATATTCCAGGCGTTGTAAAAATGTTTATACAGTGAGCTCCCCCTAGTGGTAGCTGCACAAAACCTTATGTTTGCAATGAGAAGCCACTCTTAGTAGTGGCGTGGCCTGCCTCCATGGTGGGTACATCACTGAGTTTGTCAATTAGTGACTGTGAATGTATGGTAGGTATACACAGATAAGTTTATATATTGAAAGACATCGAAGGGCAGAAAAGAACTGTTTTCTCCTGCTGCAATGAATAAAAGGGACACTGGGTTGGTCCCATGCCCAGACATGCCAAGGACACAATTTAGTGAGGTACTGTACAAATGGAAGTATTGATTGAGGATGAACCTGCTGAATAAAAATCTTTTCTTGAATGTAACTGTTGTTTTTCACACCTATCTGCCTGTATGTCAGGAAAGACTCCTTGCATTTCGATTCTCTTTCCTTGGACATACTCTTTGTTGACCTGAATAAGACAACCTTGAACGTCAGAGCTTTACTCGTGGACACTTAGCCATGTGTAATCTGAGATTCAGCTATTTAAAGTGACACTGCAGACTTCCATTTGCCTAGCTTTATTCGCTTCACTGTATGGGTATAACCTAATATAACCTAATAATCAGCTTTTTCTTACTGCTGATTTAGCAGTCTGTACTTTATAAACATTCTGCCCTCGCTGTAATGGAAACCAGCTCTCCATTTACTGACTTCCTGGTAAGCCTGTGACAGACTTAAGTTTATGCACAGCAGCCAATCAGAAGAGGCAGAGCTGGAGAGAGAGGGAGTAGCAGCAGCAGTAGTCTCAACCAATGAGGACAGGAGGTGTGCGCTCAGACTACAGCTACATTCACATGACCATATGTGTTTTGAGGTCCGCAAATTGCGGATCTGCAAAACACAGATATTTGCTGTGTACGTTCTGCATTTTGCAGACTGTACATGGCCAGCGCTATTGTGGACAAGAGTAGGACATGCACATTCTTTTTTGTAGGGGCAGTGAAACGAAACTACGGATGCGGCAGCACACAGTGTGCTGTCTGCATCTTTTGCAACCCCGTTGAAATGAATGGACCTGCATCTGTTCTGCAAAATTGCAGAACGGATGAGGACTCAGAACTACGGTCATGTGAATGCACCCTGCGGGCACAGTAGCTAAAGATCCCTTTGGATGATGTACAAACAGATTGTCTACTGATCGCTAGCAGAGGAGACTGTCAGCTAGTTTAAGCCTATAGAGCTGAGGACATGGGCTCCTAGATGGCCACTAGCCGTCCACAATATACTTTTCCCATTGCTCTGTGTGTCTTTATTTAGTCAAAAAAACTATTTTATTTATATGCTAATAGGGATTATAAGGAGCCCAAGGGGCGGTTACTAATGTTCCTGGATCCCAGCCGCGCCCACTGTGAAGGAGCCCAAAACCGCCCCGCATCCTCTTATCTCCTCCTTCCACCCCCGACGCATTCAGAGCGCTGTAATCTCGCGCGTGCCATCTCGCGCATGCGCAGTTCGTTCCCTGATGCTGATGCCAGCACAGGGAAGGAACAGTTTACCAGCACTGACAAGCGGCGTACATGCACATGTGCGAGATTACGGTGCTCTAAATGCGTGAAGTCGGGGAAGCAAAGAGCAGATCAGAGGATGCGATGCGGGGCGGTGCTGGGCTCCTTCACAGTGGGCGCAGCTGGGATCCAGGAACATTGGTAACCGCCCCTTGGGCTCCTTATAACCCCTATTAGCATATGAATAAAAGCGTTTTTTTTTTTACTAAATAAAGACACACAGAGCAATGGGAAAAGTATATTGTGGACAGGCTAGTGGACATGGTTGTCCTGGAACCAATTAATATTGCAACTTGAAGGACCTCTTTATGAGCTTGGTCTACATGGTGATACTTTTACTGATCACAATAGGTTCTGAGCTGGGTCACTGGAGACATTAGCTTGTTATAAGAACTATAAAATCCAGCTATGATTTTTTTTACCATTTCTAATATATCTAAGCTTTCTGTAAGAAGTTCCTTGCTTATGGACTATTACAAACTCATAATGCATTCCAATGATCATAAATGATTCATAGTGAGGTAAGTCACGGGGAGCAGTTTATCCCTAAGTCCCAAAGCTATGTTAAATGGTTGTTTACTCTCTACAGCTTGATCCCATTCATAAGTACACAATGGCGGTGCCCTTTTTATGAGACAAATATTGTATGGCTCATATTCAGCGTTGCTTCTTATCTTTAGCTTATTCAGTAGAAGAACAAATATTACATTGTAGAACTTTTCAGTTACTGACAGACTGATAACATTTAGCTGTAGAGTCTTATCACCAGGATCTTGACTGAGCAATCATCCTGGACGACCAGGTCAATGGAGACCTCTCATGTTCTCACTAGCATCTGTATGAACCTTATCTTAGCAAATGCCAGCAAATAATAAGAAATCACATGACTCTGTAATAAATTGCATCTTATTTTGTTGCACATAGAGATGATCGAATCTATTTACCGCTTCGTAGATTCTATACGAATTTTGGAAATTTTCCTCTGCGAAGCGAATCCGAATTTATTAAGATTCGCATCATTAGATGTTCCTAAGGCTTTCCACGCATTTGCTACGTACTCGTTCGATAAATTGTATGCTAATGTTACGTATAAGTTAGTTTATATGCTGATGCGTACGAATTCAGTTAATTAGCGAACTTTTACTGTTAGTTTGTTATTCTTGTGGCAAAAGCCCAGGAAGAAAGCGGTCACCTGACCTAGTGGGCAGGGCTTGCTCTGATTGGCTCAGGCTCGGTAAGCCAGAGCCGCATCACTTGTGCTGCGACTGCTGAGACGAGCAGAAGCACTATGTGTGAAGTTCCTAAAGACTGAGACCTGTTTTGTTAAAATTGGGGTGTAATTGTTCTGGGAATCAATATTATACATATCAGGGATACTGCAGGGCAAGTGCAGGGCCAGTGCAGGGCTAGTAATTAATCAGGCAGGGAGAGAGACAGGGACAAAGACAAAGACCAGCTGCAGGGCCACAGTCAAGTGACAAATGTCTAGAATGGATAAGAAAAAGGGGTCCAGTTCCAGCCAGACCTTGAGCTCCAAAAAAAGGAGAAGGTGGCGCAGGGCAGCAGTGCCTTAG
The DNA here is from genome assembly GCA_900303285.1 of Rhinella marina. Lineage (NCBI taxonomy): Eukaryota > Metazoa > Chordata > Amphibia > Anura > Bufonidae > Rhinella > Rhinella marina. The sequence continues at coordinate 44,569 of ONZH01025784.1, forward strand.
ACCGGAGGACCTGGGAGGCGGATCAGGCTGTTGAGGAGGGTTTGATCTCCAAGGAGGAGGGTGGTAGTAGTAGTGGCAGCAACAGAGGGCAGAGGCGAGTTAGGCTCAGGGCCAGTCCCTCCTTGGGAACTAGCGAGACCCCAAGTATTGGGGTAGTGGGGCCGGCACCAGGGTGCAAGCGTGCAAGGGCTACAAACTTGGCCAGCTGTGGAGGGTGCACGTCGGGGGACAGCAGTATGGCCACATGTAATTTGTGTAAACAGAAATTGAGCCATGGGAAAGCCACAAATGTAGGGACTACTGCTATGTGGAACCATCTGAAGCGGCTTCATGCCGCCAATTTTGAGCAGCGCATTAATACTGAAGAGCTGACTCTTTTCTCCTGGGGTCCCTCACGTTAGGGGTCCCGCATCCAGGAGTGTAACTAGTACATACACCTCACTGCCCACTGCGTGCACGTCTCCATCTCCTCTTATTCGCCAGCCGTCCATTGCCGAGTGCGTGGCCAGGAAGCAGGTTTACGCCACAAGCAGGGCCGGTTTTAGACAAAGTGTGGCCCTGGGCAAAATTAAAAGTGGGGCCCCAAATCATGAAATATTGGACCAGAAGTCTGACAGGACTTTGTAGGCATGGACATCTGTTGCAACCACAGCAGCTGATTGTAGACTGCCACATTATATCTCTTTAGCCTTTTTAAAGTAAGCTGCTGATCCTGCAGGCTCTTTGGATATGTTCACAGTATTTTCTGTGCTTAAAAATACCTAATGCAGAATCTGCATCAGGTTTTTTTATATGTGTTTTTTTCTGATACATTTTTAACGCAGTTTTGCTGTGGATTTTCATTAATGCCCATTTTCAAAGGGAATTCTGGACTTGGAACCCACATGAAGAATGGCCAGGGCACTTTTTTCATGGTGCAATTTATAAAACCCCAAGCTGAAAAAAGGTGTCGTCCAATACGGGCCCCTAAAGTGAAGGGAGAGCACAGTGTGCATGTATGGTCATCTGTGAAGGACACTGTAATGGGGGATCTGTGGATGACACACTGTTATGGGAGATCTATGGATGACACTGTTATGGGGGATCTCTGGATGACACTGTAATGGGGGATCTGTGGATGACACATTGTTATGGGGGATCTATGGATGACATATTGTTATGAGGGATCTGTGGATTACACATTGTTATGGGGATCTATGGATGACGCTGTTATGGGGGATGTCCCTGTGATACGGTCACAAAGTGTGACATAGCTTTACAGATGCCTTTATTAGCAGCCCTGGTCTGCAGTCATCCGAGTCTGGTATGGGCCTGCAGCCTGGAGAAAGTGCAGGCAAAGGAATGGGGGGGTCACACGGAGGATATGTTTTAGCTCCGCCCACACCAAACATCCCTGAGTGTCTGTGGCAGCCTAGGAGCTGAGGTCTAACACAGACAATGCAGTCTCTTGGAGGTCTGGTGAGAGGGGGAAACTGTGGGTGGTTGACAGAAGCGGAGCACTGCAGCAGAGAGTCAGTCAGGGAGCGAGGGGAAGGAAAAAGGTTCCCACTGTCCCTCACTTAACTTTCAGACAGCAGGGAGCCCCTTTTGGAGAGGGGGCCCTGGGCAATTGCCCTGTTTCCCCCCCCCTAACGCTGGCTCTGGCCACAAGTAATCCGACAGTGCGCAAACTGAATTGTCACCTGACAAAGTTGCTGGCTGTGCAGTCTCTGCCATACAAATTGGTTGACTGCACATCTTTTAGGGAGCTAATGGCTTGCGCTCAACCACGCTGGCAGGTCCCTAGCCGGCATTACTTCTCAAACAAAGCTATCCCCGCCCTTTACTCCCACGTGGCAGACAATATTGGACGCTCCCTGCAGCTGTCTCTCTGCAGCACCGTGCACATCACGGTGGACACCTGGAGAAGTGCTTACGGCCAGGGGCAATACATGTCCTTTACTGCCCACTGGCTGAATGTATTTAGTGGCAGTGAGGCAGGAAACCCCCAGCAACTGGGCCAATTGCTGTTGGCACCTCCACGCGCTTTCCAGCCAAGATTGCAGCAGACCACCCAAAAACTATCCGCTTCCACCTCCATGGGCAGTCCACCTGCTGGAGCATCATGGCAGAGTTACCCCCCTTCCCTCATATAATATGTGCCAGGTGAAACGCTGCCATGCAGTCTTAGACTTAATTTGTCTTGGCAGCAGCAGCCACACAGGCCAGCGCTTGCTGCATTACATCAAGCAGCAAATAGCGCGTTGGCTGTCTCCACGCCAGCTGGAACTGGGCAAGGTAGTGAGTGACAACGGGACAAATATAGTGGCAGCGCGGAACCTGGGTCAATTGATGCATGCTCCCTGTATGGCACATGTCCTAAATCTAGTGGTGCAGAGATTTCTAAAAACATTCACTGGCCTGCGCACAGTGCTGGCAAAGTTGCGGAAGCTTTGCACTCATTTGAGCCATTCTTATGTGTCTCACCACGCTCTGCTGGAGCTGCAGCGGTAAAACGGTCTTCTGCCACACTGGCTTGATTGAATTCCGCGCTTCATATGTTGCAGCGGCTCCTTGAGTAACGTAGAGCAGTGGATGATTTTGTCCAGCAGCAGCCAGAATCTACGACCATGGGGAGCAGGTGCGGCTTTGATTTCCGGCAGTGGAGGCTGGTCCGAGATGCCTGCACTGTTCTAACACCCTTTGAAGAAGCCACTAAATTGGTCAGCCGGGACAGCTGCGGTGTGAACAACGTAATTTCACTAATATTTGTGCTGGAAAAGACACGCTCATGCAGCAGGGGGCAATGGGGTAAGGAAATCCTGGCCATCTGTCTGCACGCCATGCTGTCATTGTAGGGGAGCCCCAACGCAAAGTTCCCTTGCGGTGCAGGAGGAGGATGAGGATGAGGAGCTTCAGGGAGGAGGAGGATTTCAATGAGGATGATGACGAGGAGGAGGAGACACAGCTGGAGGATCTGGAGGATGACGAAAATGAGACTTTCAGGGACACTGAAGTGTCTCAGAGAGAGGCTGAGATGGAAAGAACTGGCTCCTCAGGCACGCTGGCCAGGATGGCGAGCTGTATGCTCACATGCTTACGGAGTGACAGGCGTATCCTAAAAATAAGGCAGACAGGCGAATACTGGCTGGCGATGCTTCTGGACCCGCGGTGTCAATCCAACAATGGGGATTGTTTTCCTCCACAGGAAAGGGAGGAGAAATTAGCATAATTGCGGGAGAAGCTATGTAGTAACCTGGCCACAGCTTTCAGCCAGCCCCAGCCTGCTGCCAGTGTGTCTGAGAAGGAGGTCCAGCAGAGTCATCCACATCCTGCCACAACCAGCAGCAGCCAGTTAAGCCTAATGAGTATGATGCAGCAATTTTTCTCTGCCTCCCAACAGCTGCAGCCAAGTGAGCAGGCCCAGACCACCTGCCTCAACGAACAGGTTCAGGCTTACCTGCAGTCTGGCTCGTAAAGCCTCTTCTCAGACCCCCTGGACTTCTGAGCAGGCAGAATACAACAGTGGCTGGAGCTTTCCCACTATGCACTAGGGCTTCTTTCCTGCCCAGCCTCAAGTGTCATGTCAGAGAGGGTTTTTAGCGCCGCTGGGGGGGGGTGACACCCAAAAGGACCAAACTGTCACCTGGCAGTGTGCAAAAAAACACCTTTATAAAAATGAATAAAGGCTGGATTACCTCCGAATTTCATACTCCTATTGCTGAGGCAGGTGATTAGATCACGCCTTGCAGGCCAAAATAGTCCAAGTGTCTTCCCACTGTTGCAGTCAGCCAGCCCATAACGTTACATGCAAAACATCTTGTGTCATGTCATGGGCTGTGTGAACCCGAAGTCTCCAAACCAAAACCCTCTTAAAAAACAAAAACTGTTGTCTACTTCCGCCTCCATTTTCCACATTGCATCGCTTAGCAGGCGAGTAGCTTAGTATTCTTAAATTTGTTTTGGAGCCTTTACCCCCCCCCAAAAAAAAAAAATATAATATATATATTTAAAAAAAAATAAAAAATGGAATGAAAAAATAAAATTGTTACACTGTTGTTACCTCTGCCTCCCGGTACAAGTTACATTAGCGGAGATTGTTATACTCCACCGCAGTTTGTTGTATTTACTAATCACTCTCTGCTGATATACCCCGTCCCCTACTACTACTGGCCTGGGCAGCCATGAAAAGCTCATATGTAATGTTCACTGCCCATGTTTACAAGGTAGAATGTACAGGCTTGTTGTCC
>ONZH01025785.1:0-32601 GCA_900303285.1 Rhinella marina
TACTCGTCCGAGCTTGGTGCTCGTTCGAGTATTAGGGTACTCGTAAGTGCTCGCTGCTCGGACGAGTATCTCGCCATGCTCTCGAGGAAATGGCAACTTCCGCATCGTGCTTTTTTGGCGCCTATAAACACAGCCAATCACAAGCCAGGAGACTCTGCGGTACACCCAGCATCACGTGGGGCCCTTACATGTCGATAGCAGGGGTTGGCTGGCCTGATCAGGTGACCCTGGAATATACTAGTGACTGGCCGCGGTGCTCGGCTCAGATGCCGTCTGGATGTCGTTAGGGATAGAGCTGCTGCCTTTCAGGGACAGTGTTAGGGCCTGCATTTAGTTCTCTGTTAGGCAGGAATCACCCACAAAGAACCCAACAGCCCTTCTAAGGGCTAGAAGAAATTTTTTTTTTTTTTGTCTTGGCTGGCTGGCTGGCACTAGTAGTGCAGCTATCGCCATATATAACCCTGTTTTTTTTTATTGTTCTATCTCAGTGATACAAATCCATTTCACACAGCTGTGTGGAACCATTCTGTGTGTCACAGTTCAGCACACTCACTCCAATCCGTATATATACTGTCCAGGTGACACTTTCTGTACGTCACAGTACAACCAAGTCATTTGCTACCAATATCATCTACAGCTTGATCCAGAAAATCTCTGTGCGACATTTGTCTGGGTCGCAGTCTAAATAGCCACCGTTAACAGGGTGTCAGTCAGTCTACGATAGTTTCCTGCACGTCACGTTCCAAAAAAAACAAAATAAAAAAAAAAAAAAAAAATATAAAAAAAAATAGTTTTTTTGTTGTTTTAGCTCAGTGATACAAATCCATTTTACTCAGCTGCGTGTAACCTTTCTGTGTGTCACAGTTCAGCACACACTCCAATCCGTATAATTCTGTCCAGGTGACACTTTCTGTACGTCACTTAATTAAACCAGACTGAACAAGTTTGTGGGTTTCAGTACACCAGGCCCATTTATTTTTTTTTTTTATATAATACACTTATATACAGAAAATGTTGAACCCCAGGGCTAAGGGTCGAGGACGAGGGCGTGGGCGTGGGAGTGGGGCATTCAATTACTGCAGGGGGCAGAGGCCGTGGTCCTGGGCAGGGTGAGACAGTACCTGCTGATGAGGGAGCAGGGGAACGCCGCAGAGCTACACTCCCTAGCTTCATGTCTCAACTTTCAGGGACACGTGGTAGAGGACTGTTGAAACCACAACAGTGCGAACAGCTGACAGCTGGTCGTGGATTGCGGACAATGCTTCAAGTAATTTGTCCACCAGTCCAGTCTTCCACGCAGTCCACCCACGTTACCCAAGGGAGCACTCCTCTGGCTCCTCCACCTCAACCTCCTTCCCCCCCAGTCTGCCCCCTCCCAGGAAAATTTGGAATACGATCCGGCATACTCTCAGGAACTGTTTTCTGGACCCTTCCCAGAGTCACAAACCACTTCTCAGGTTGCTGCTGACCTCGTTCCCGATGCCCAAGTTTTCCAACTGTCGCAGTCTGTGGGTGATGATGATGATGACAATGTTGAGTTAGTGGAAGAAGTTTGTAAAGAGGTGTCGGACGATGAGGAGACACGGTTGTCAGACAGTGGTGAAGTTGTTGTCAGGGCAGGAAGTCCGAGGAGGGAGCAGACTCAGGAATCGGAGGATGACGAGGTGACTGACCCAAGCTGGGTTGATATGCCGAGTGAAGACAGTGCTTCTGAGGCGGAGGAGAGTGCTGCACCAGAACAGGTTGTAAGAGGCAGTGGTGTGGCCAGAGAGAGAAGCAGGGGCCAGAGCTGGGTGCATCAGTAGCAACTGTTTCACGTAGTGAAGCTCCCGTGGCGAGGCCTAGATGTTCGCAAGTCTGGAGGTTCTTTAAAGAAAGTGAGAATGACCGACGGACCGTGGTGTGCAACCTGTGCCACACCAGGATCAGCAGGGGTGCCACCACTACTAGCCTAACCACCACCAGCATGCGCAGGCATATGAGTGCTAAACACCCCACTCAATGGAACCAAGGCCGTTCACCACCTCCTGCAGGTCACACCACTGCTCCTTCCCCTGTGTCACTCACTGCCTCTGCTAGTCAACCCCCTGCGTCACTCACTGCCTCTGCTAGTCAACCCTCTGCCCAGGACCCCGGCACGAGCGCCTCCCGCCGGAAAACCACACCTTCGCCTCCACGATCCTCTACAGTGTCCACCAATGTGTCCCAACGCAGCGTTCAGCTGTCTTTACAGCAGACGCTGGAGCGCAAGAGGAAATACAGTTCCACCCACCCACCCACATGCCCAAGCCCTCAACGTCCACATCTCCAAATTGCTTAGCCTGGAGATGCTGCCCTATAGGCTGGTAGAGACCGAGGCCTTTCGCAATCTCATGGCAGTGGCTGCCCCTTGGTATTCGGTCCCCAGCCGCCACTATTTTTCCCGATGTGCCGTCCCAGCCCTACACCAGCAGGTGTCACAGAACATCATCCGTGCCCTTACCAACACTGTTTCTGAGAAGGTCCACCTAACCACGGACACGTGGACAAGTGCTGCCGGGCAGCAACACTATATCTCACTGACGGCACATTGGGTTAACTTGGTGGAGGCTGGGAACGAGAATGACCCTGGGGCCGCTCATGTACTGCCCACACCGAGGATTGCGGGGCCTACCTCGGTCACGGTCTCTCAGATGTACTATGCCTCCTCCTCCTCCGACTCCTCCTCCTCCACCGAATTACCATCCGTGGGCATGGCGCCTTCAGTCGGTAGCTCTAGGCGCAGCAGCAGTGCCGTGGGTAAGCGCCAGCAAGCGGTGCTCAAACTGCTGAGCTTAGGTGACAAAAGGCACACCATCACGGCGCAGACCGATGTGTGGCTGGCACCGCTGAACCTCAAGCCAGGCATGGTTGTGAGTGACAACGAGCGTAACCTGGTGGCGGCTCTGCAACTCGTCAGACTGACACATGTGCCATGCCTGGCCCACGTGTTCAATCTAATAGTTCAGCGGTTCCTCAAGACATACCCCAATTTGTCTGATTTGCTCACTAAGGTGCGCCGCATCTGTGCGCATTTCCGCAAGTCGAGCACAGATGCTGCCACTCTCAGGGCAGCGCAGCGCCGCCTACAACTGCCCGCTCACCGACTGTTGTGCGACGTGCCCACGAGATGGAATTCCACATTAAACATGTTATCCAGAGTTTACCAGCAGCGCAGAGCGATTGTAGACTGCCAGATGTCAACTTCCACCAGAACTGGTAGTCAGGTCAGTCAGATTCCTCAAGTCTACAATGAGGAGTGGACGTAGATGTCTGATATCTGCCAGGTGTTGAGCAACTTTGAGGAGTCAACACAGATGGTCAGCGGTGATGCCGCCATTATCAGCCTCACCATCCCGCTGCGTTGCCTGTTGAAAAACTCACTGCTCAGCATCAAGTCGGATGCTTTGCGCTTGTCACAAGAGATGGTGGAGGAAGATACTTCGCTTGATAGCCAGAGCACCCTCCGCTCTGTTTCTCAGCGCGTATCGGAGGAGGGGGATGAGGATGAGGAGGAAGAGGAGGAGAATGTTGGCGAGACAGTAGAGGGTACCAGTGCTCAGTCCTTAACTCTTGACCGTGTATGGGCTGAAGAGGAGGACTTGGAGGAGGAGGAAATGGAGAGTCAGGCCAGTGATGAGAGGGAATTCTTGCATGTTGGGACTCTGGCGCACATGGCAGACTTCATGTTAGACTGCCTATCCCGTGACCCTCACGTTAGAAGAATTTTTTCAAACACCAATTACTGGGTGTTCACTCTCCTGGACCCACGGTACAAGCAGAACCTTTCCACTCTCATCCCTGCAGAGGAAAGGAGTATGAGAGTGAATAGATATCAACAGGCCCTGGTGCACAAGCTGAAACAATCCTTCCCATCTGACGCCGCTAGCGGCAGAGGGCATGGTTCTGTGGGCCAAGTAGCGGGGGACAGGAGCCGAGCAGGCAGCTTGTCCAGCACTGGCAGGGGAACGCTCTCCAAGGCCTTTGCCAGTTTTATGTCACCCCAGCAAGACACTGTCACCTGTCCCCAGTCTAGGCAGAGTAGGGGTGAGCTTTACAGAAAGATGGTGAGGGAGTACCTAGCTGACCATACCAACGTCCGGTCCGATCACTCTGCTCCATACAACTACTGGGTTTCAAAGCTGGACACGTGGCCTGAACTGGCGCTGTACGCCTTGGAGGTGCTGGCCTGCCCTGCCGCTAGCGTGTTGTCAGAGCGGGTATTCAGTGCAGCTGGTGGCGTCATCACCGATAAGCGTACACTCCTGTCAACTGACAGCGCTGACAGGCTGACGCTTATTAAAATGAACAAAGCCTGGATTTCACCGGAATTCAAATCTCCTCCGGGGGAAAGCAGCTAAAGATTAACATTACTTATGTATCCGATTCCTCTTCTCTACTCCTCCTCCTCCTCCTTGTCATCTTTGCCTAACATTGACCCAAAAAACACCATTTTTTAGAGGTCCAACTGGCACTCTTTTACCACAATTTTTCAGGAGGGCCCCCTACAGGCCCGCTCTTCAAACAATTTTTCCGGAGGTCCACCTACAGGCCCTCTCTCCAAACAATTTTTCCGGAGGTCCACCTACAGGCCTTCTCTCCAAACAATTTTTCCGGAGGTCCACCTACAGGCCCTCTCTCCAAACAATTTTTCCAGAGGTCCACCTACAGGCCCTCTCTCCAAACAATTTTTCCGGAGTTCTACCTACAGGCCCTCTGTCCAAACAATTTTTCCGGAGATCCACCTACAGGCCCTCTCTCCAAACAATTTTTCCGGAGGTCCACCTACAGGCCCTTTCTCCAGTTCCAGTTTCCAGTTTTAGTTGCGCAAACTGCTTAAATTTTTTTTTGGGATAGGTGTGAAAAATAATATTACCTGCGTATCTATATTGCCCAACATTGGGTACGGTAGCAACAAGAAGAACAAACACATGCTGCCCACAGGGTTCCGCAAATTCCTGGTCCACAATGTCAAGGAGGTCGAGGTTCTGTTGATGAGCAACAAGTCCTTCTGTGCAGAAATCGCCCACAACGTCTCCTCAAAGAACCTAAAGACCATTGTGGAGAGAGCGGCACAGCTCGCCATCAAAGTGACGAACCCCAACGCCAGACTGCGCAGCGAAGAGAACTAATAAATATCTCTGTGGTTATTTGTGCTAAATAAAAGTTAAATAAACAAAACAAAAAAAAAATTGATCTGTTCCTGTGCCTGATCCACCCAAGTTGAATCTGTCCCATCATGAGAAAGTCCCCCCAAGTAGTTCCCACTGTAACTTGCTTCCCATACAACTACCTCAGCCCCCGACACCTGTGTCTCGCCATTGTCCACCACCTCCTCAGACAACACTGGTAAATCCCCACTGTCAGCACACTGAGACTGCAAAAGGTCTTGCGAATTGGGGCAGAGAATGTTCTGGGGTAGCACATCAGAGAAGGGGTGACTATGGGGTTCCAGGGAGTACGTGACCACATGCAATCTCCATCTAAAAAGTCATGCCACACTTGATCGAGCTCATTATTGACAATTGTACCGGTTGATGCTAAATTTTTAAGTTGGGGTCCTGCGTCGTCATTCTAACTACATCCGGCTGTTGTCACCACCACACACGCTAGCCCAGGGGGCACTCCTCTGGCTCTTCCAGCTCAACCTTCTTCCCCCCAGCCTGCCCCCCACCTACAGGCCCTCTCTCCAAACAATTTACGTCTTTTTCCTATCTTTCTCTCTCTCCAAACTATTTTTCCGGATAGCTGCCATATACGGTATTAAACTGAGTAGTATACATAGAACACATACCACACTTAATCTATACTGAACGTCACTTTTAAAAATACGTCATTTTCCTCTCTTTCTCTCATTTGTCTGGGTTGCAATTAAGCAGACCAAGTCTGCCTAATCTAATAGTTTCCGTGTAATTGCTCCACATTGCACGTCTTTTTCCTCTCTTTCTCTCTCTCCAAACTATTTTTCCGGATAGGTGCCGTATACGGTATTAAACTCAGAAGAATACATACCGTACCGGTTGATGCTACAGTTTTTCCAAATCCATCCGGCTGTTGTCACCACCACACGCTAGCCCAGGGGGCACTCCTCTGGCTCTTCCAGCTCAACCTCCTTCCCCCCAGCCTGCCCCCCACCTACAGGCCCTTTCTCCAAACAATTTACCCGGATAGGGGACGTATTAGATATTATACTGATTTTTGTTTGTTCCTCTTTTAATTGGCTCCTGACCTGTGATAGGCAGAGCATGGACACGTCCCCTTAGCTGCAGTTAGAAAGACACTCCCCTGGCCAGAGCAAGCTCTTTTTCCGTTTTCCGTGGTCGAAAAATCCATGAAATATATGGTCCCAAGATAGGGGACGTATACGATTTTAAACTGAGAAGAATCTATACCACACATGCCCCACTAGGAGAATTTGGGGTAATTGGATTAGGCAGTGGGATTAGGCAGCCTCAGTGGCATCCATGCATGCTGCCCCTGCTGTTTCCTGTCCATTTCCGTGGTGTTTCCATCATTTTCTGAGGTTTCCAGGTTTTCACCCAGCCTTCCCTAGGCAGAGCCTTGGTCCCCTGCAAAAAATGCTTGAGTCTCCCATTGACTTCAATGGGGTTCGTTATTCAAACCGAGCACCCGAGCATCGGGAAAAGTTCGACTCGAATAACGAGCACCCGAGCATTTTAGTGCTCGCTCATCTCTAGCCATAAGCAATGCTCCAAGTGTCGACCGTGACATGCACGGTGCTGCAGAGGGATAGTGGCAGGGAGCATCCTATGTTGTCCACCACATGCGAGTAAAGGGCGGGGGGCGGCTAGGGATCTGCCAGTGTGGCTGAGAGCAAGTCATCAGCTCCCTAAAAGCAGTACAATCAACTAAATTGATTGCTGCACAGCCAGCAACTGGGTCAGGTGAGAATTAAGTTTGTGGGATTGCTGGTTGCACAAATTTGCTTCCTGGCCACACACTTGACGATGGACGGCTGACGAGTAAGAGGAGGTGGAGAAACGCACACGGTTGAAGACTAGGGCGTGTATGTACTAGTTACGCCCCTGGAAGCGGGCTGCCTGACGCTAGGGACCCCGGGAGAAGTAGCCAGCTCTTCAGTATTAATGCGCTGCTGTAATCCACCTTGGTTAGCCAAATTTGCAGCATGACGCCACTTCAGATGGTTCCACAGAACAGTGGTCCCTACATTTGAGGCTTTCCCACGGCTCAATTTCTGCTTAAAGAAATTGCACGTGGCCGTGCTGATGTCCATCGGCAGAGTGGTGAAATACTTCCACACACCTGACGTTCGGCCTCCAGAGGTGGACAAGCTTGGCAAAGCCCTTGCACGCTTAGACCCTGATGCCGGCCCCACCCTACTTGAGGTCTCACTAGTTCCCAAGGCAGGCCTGGGCCTACCTTGCCTCTGCCCTCTGTTGCTGCCACTACCACCGCTCTCCTCCTCACCAGCCCGATCCGGCTCCCAGGTCTTCCTGTCTAACACACAGTCATCATCAGACTCCCCACCACTTTTGTCTGACTGCAATATCGGCTGTTCCCCACCAACCTCCACTTCTGGGCAGTCCAAACACTGACTGCTCTCTAAAAAATCAACGGGAGGCTGTCCTCAATGTATGCCGGATTGTGCGATGTGGTTGGAACATGTTCTATTTTTTTGTGGTGCGGATAGATCACAGACCCATACAAGTTTAATGGGTCTGGATCAGACTGCGCAACCGTATGGATGGTGCCCGTGCATTGGGGACCACAAATTGCACATGTTTGTGTGCATGAGCCCTAAGTGTGCTTCACTTGCTTAACCCTCTTAAATAATCAAAAAACACCTGAAAATAGTCCCTATTACCAGTGCTACATTTAAAGTAAAAAGGTAAATAACGAATAGAGTGTTAGGTGAATAAAGGAATCCACTTATGCTGCCTTTCTTCCATAATTTTAGCACAGCTGTAGAGAAGTAATGTGGTGTGCCAGCGGCTCAGGAGGTGATCCAACTTCCCAAATAAAGTAGAAAAAAATAATTCCACGGCACTCCCAGGATTGTGATTAAAGTTGGTGTTCTTTATTCACCAGAGCGACGTTTCAGTCCTCTTACTGGGACTTTTTTCAAGCAGTACATTCTCTGCAGGCTGCCTCCCCTCCTGTACCTATCAGGGTAAATCTGCCAACAAGCAACCCCTGTAATTTACTACAGCACAGAAAGGAGAGAGGGCCATCAGCAGATTTGTCAGGTCATAAGGGGGGGGACTTCTGAACTCACCAGTACACTCTGGAGCAGGAGTCCATTACATTCACTGTTCAGGGCCTCCGGTGAGAGAGAGAGAGAGGAGGGGGGTGGGGCCAAGCTCTGCCTGACTGCTGTGGAGACTAGCAGCACCCAGCAGCACCCAGCTCCTCACTACAGCAATGAAAATCCTGCGAGCTACAGTGGGCAGAAGACCAGGGACCAGCGCTCCTTACTCTGCTGTCAGTGCTCTTCTCAGCTGCCGTAGCCCTCTTTCTTTCACATGTGTCTGGGCAGCTCAGCAGGGGGCCCCTTAGAGGATCGGGGCCCTGGGCAATTGCCCTGTTTGCCCCACCTAACGCCAGCCCTGCCCCTGGCTACATGATACAGTGTAAGCAGAAGAAAGCATGTCATCCGACTGTGATTGAGATGAGTGAGCCATCCACTCCACTACCTCATCCTTCTCCACTAGTTTCTCCTCTACAACAATTTTGCACCTTGGTGGGTTAGCCTTGTGGAACAGTGGCCAACTACTATGAATTCTACCAGTAGAAGCTGCGGCTACATGTCCTTTGCCACTGCTAGCCTGTGCCACCTTCTCCTTTTTTGACCTCGAGGTCTGGCTGGAAGTGGAACCCTTTTGCTTTTCCATGCCAGACATTTTCACTTGACTGTGGCAGCAGGCAATCAGGTCTTTGTCTCTCTCCCTGTCTCTTTTTCCTTGTCTCTCTACCTGTCTCTCTCCCTCACTCTCCCTGCCTGATTAGTATTACTAGCTCTGCACTCTGGATGCCCAGAACAACACCAGAATTTACAGAAAACAGTTCTCTGTCTTTCACAAGCTCCTGCTTGTCTCAGTCGCAGCACAACTGATGTCACTGGTTTACCGAGCCTATGGGCCAATCAGAGCAAGCCCTTCCCACTAGGTCAGGTGACCGGGTTCTTCCCAGGCTTTGTGCTGCTCTCACCACATTTCCGCACAAATAACAAACATACAGTAATAGTTCGCTAATTAACTGAATTCGTACGCATCAGCGTATAAATTAACTGATGTGTAGCATTAGCATACAATTCATCAGACGCGTACGTAGCGTTTGCGTACAAAGGTTTAAGAACATTTAAGATTCGAACGGAGCGAATCTGAAAAGATCTGGATCCGCTTTGGAGTAGGAAATTGCGAAGATTCATATAGAATCTACGAAGCGGCGAATAGATTTGCTCACCTCTAGTCACTGTCAGTATTGGGCCCTATTCTCTTCAATATTTTTTATTATTGATCTTCTAGAAAGTTTGTACAGTGAAATATACATTTTTGCAGATGACACTAAAGTAATTAACACAGAAGAGGACAGTATACTGCTACATATGGATCTGGATAGATTGGAGGATTGGGTAGAAAAGTGGCAGATGATGTTTAAAACCGACAAATGTAAGGTTATGCACATGGGAAGGAAAAGTGTAATTCACCCACACAGACTAAATGCTAAAACACTGGGTAACACTAACATAGAAAAGGAATTAGATGCACGTGATGAGAACATAGTCCTGACACTTTACAAATTACTAGTTACACCAGGTATTTTATGTAGTAATAATTTTTGAATGCTTTTAATTATTCAAACCATTTTAAGATCAACATATTGTACTTTATGACAGTGGTAAATTTGAGTATGTTTCATGTTAATTTATGAAAAAAATCCAAAATTTTGCAACAATTTTTGAAACATTCACAATTTTCAAAATTTGAATTTCTCTGCTTTTGAGACAGATAGTGATATCTCATAAAATAGTTATTACTTTACATTCATGATATGTCCACTTTATGTTAGCATAAGTTTGAAAATGTCATTTTAATTTTTTTAGGATGTTAGACAGCTTAGAATTTTAGATTTTTAATTTTTAAAATAGTAAAATTTCCAAAACCCACTTTTTAAATGACCAATGACAATTCTGTTATCTATGTTTTGCTGGGCAGAGTTCACTGGATTCATTTTTAGACACCATGTCACATTTGAAGACACTCTGAAGTACTGTACAGTGGAAACTCTAAAAAGTGACCCCATTTTGAAATCTAATCCCCTTATGGAATTTTTAAAAGGGGTGCAGTTAACACTTTGGCCCACCTGGTGTTTCGTAGAATTTAGAAACACTTGGTTGTGAAAATGTAAAATTATATTTTTTAAAAGAAAATGTCACTTTGAACCCAAATGTTTCATTTTCACAAGGGATAACAGGAAAAAATGCACCCCACAATTTGTTACCTATTTTCTCCTGAATACATGATTACATGATTGAATACATGATTGAAACCTTTAAATATGTTAAAAGACTGAATAAAGTTCAGGAGGGAAGGGTTATTAATAAGAAACAGAACACAAGAACAAGGGGGCACAATCTGAGGTTAGTTGGGGGAAAAATCAAGAACAACATTTGAAAATATTATTTCACTGAAAGAGTAGTAGAAGCTTGGAACAAACTTCCAGCAGAGGTGGTTGATACATCCACAGTAACTGAATTTTAACATGCCTGGGATAAACATGTATCTATCCTAAGATAACAATAAAAGGATAATAAAAGGGCAGACTAGATGGACCAGGTGGTCTTTTTCTGCCGTCAATCTTCTATGTAATACAGCCACACCCCTTATTTGGTCGTAAACTGCTCTTTAGGCACATGGCAGGCCTCATATCCAGGGTATTCCAGTGTGAAAAGCAAGCCTTCCTATCATTCTGCTGTGTTTCCTGATTTTACAAACACCCTATATGTGACGCTTATATTTGCCGTGACATACAACAGGGCTCAGATGTAAAAGAGCACCATGAACATTTGAGGTGCATTGTGGTGATTTATGCATCTTGTGCTGACAACTGTAGAGGCTCTGGGGTGAAAAAATAAATGGGACCCCTGAGAAGTTCACCCTATATTGGAAACTACACCCTTCTATTAAGGGGTGGACCCCATTTTGACCCCAATGTTGTTTTGCAGAAATTACTGAGCAGGGGATGGTGCAAAATTAAAACTGAAAGTTTTCCACAGATATGGCATTTCAGTCCTCCGCTCTGACACTGCACGACAGGACATAGTGGAGAGCGTGCTGAAGCTGCAAAGTAGTGGTGCCCAATCAGGAGAGGAGATCTGAGCAGTGGGTGGAGAGTGCGCTGGCCTGACTGCTCCCCAGCTCCACCATTAGAGACGCACTTGAAGAGGCAAAAATCTAAAGCATCATTGCTGGCTAGAGGGTGGGCAGAAACAGGGTAGGAAAAAGTTCTGGTGGCAGGCTGCCTGCACATGATGGCATCATTGTTAGGGTGTAGGACAAGCTAGTGGGACAGAGGAAACATCAGCGGCGCAGGCAGGGGTGGACTGGGAACTTAAAGTGGCCCTGAAAGAAATACTATTTTTTAGTTGGGTCCAAACTGATGGAAGGCTGGTCCAGCAATATCATATTGTGGCACATTATACCACCACAACAGAGCCAAATACTAGTAGTACAAAATATATCCCCAAAAACTTCCACTGGCCGGCTGTGAGGAGGGCCCAGGCCACCGGGAAATTTCCCTGTAAGGGCTATGGCCTATCCGCCCTTGGGCACAGAGGAGAAGAAAGCAAAGTCAGCTCAGTGTGGGCTGCCTGCAAGCAACGAGCGTTTCCCCCTTCATACTGATGTGAGGGCTCATTGGTCTCTCAATTAGATTACATTGTCACTGAGCAGACCATGAGAGCTTCCATCAGTGTGAAGGGGAAAGTGCCCAGATACAGAGCCAGGACAGTGGGAGTTTGTAAGCAACACTGGAGAAACAAGGCAGGCAGCAACAGCAGTGAGCAGGAGCCAGTGCAGGAGGAGGAGGCTGAGTCTTTGAGGTCAGTGTGCAGAGCACCCTTGGAGAGGCAGAGTCTCTGAGGTCAGTGTGCAGAGTGCCCTGGAGGAGTGCCCTGACTGCAGCTACAGTGAGGTGAATTGGGTAGGTGGCAGCTTTCAGCTCCATAGAGTGAGCAGTAATGTGTCTAGCCTAGCCTACAACATTATAATACTTTCTGTTATGATGTTCTGTAACTGAGGTGTGTATTATGAGCTCCTACAGCAGCTGTGGTGTGCATTATGAGGTTCTGCAGTAGCATAGGTGTGTATCATGGTAAAGAACCTGGGAAGCACTCATTAGTATTCACCCCATAAGACGCACTGATGTTTCCCCTCCTTTTTGGATACATCTACATCTTTACTTATTGTATCTATCCTTTTTTTCTCAGTGACATGCTTTTTCATTTCAGTGAGATTAGATTGTAAAGATTGAATTATGAGTCATATTTTTATTTGCAATTTTTACAAGTATAATAATAGAATTTTGGTTGAAAAGTAACTTGCTTAATAGAACCATTAACCAGTATTATTAACAAAATCAAATGAAACAAAGAAAGTAAAATTATTAAATATTTATTGTGTATTTTGCTTTCTACACAGTATTTGTGCTCTGAAGCATTCTTTCTTAGTTCTACCGATGTCTATTATATTAGCTTATGCAGTGTTTTTATTTAAAGCTCAATAAATAGTGATCTAGTGGGAGACATTGATCAAATAAATGCAAAAAAAGTGGAAGGGTTTTACCTAGTAACCTACTACTGATGAAGGTCCTGTGGGTAACCGTATCATTTTACCAGGTATTTGGTAACTAAGAACATGTCACAGACAGATTAGCAAAATAACATGGGGGTCATTTATTATATAAATATTAGGCATATTTCAGGCACAGATGGCAGCTCAATGGTTAGATGCGCCGCAATCTTCAACTTCCGGAGATTTGCAACTAATCTAAATGTTCTCACGTCTCGTGGTAATGAATCAGGTTTTCTTAAAATGGCGGCTTACAAAGAGATACTAAGTGTAGAGGAGACAAGCTCAGGAACACAAGATCACCCATAATGCCGTGCAGCCAGCCAATACGCAAAAGCAATCCCCTTTGATGTTATAGCCCTATAAAACCCTGATCCTACATGATCTCTGCCTTTGTCCTGTGAGCTGAGCAAAGGGGTAGATGTGGCAAGCGCTCATGCGCTAGGGACAGTGTTGATGAAAACGATTAATAGAAGAATATTGAAGAGGGAGAGTGCAGGGAGACTTAATCTGCGTCCATTTTATTTATTTATTGCTACATGAGCTGTAAACTAAGATCTGTAATTCAATACCAATAAGATGGAAGCCTTTATTATTCCAGTGCCAGTGTGCCAATCAATACCATTAAGTCTGCACCCATTAGGTGGGCCAGGTCTTAATGATGACCATCCTCATCTTTTGCTGACTTTATTTCTTCCAAGTCATCCATCAAAGCCTCCATGCAGATGCAGAGATAGGAGGAGCTGGATGTTGCTAATGACATATTGTCATTGATATTAGATTATGTGGAAAAGGAGAAAAATCAGATGGCAGAAAAAGGGCTCCTATTCGTAGGGTAGGAGGGCACTGGAGTTGGAGAATTGGGTACAGCCCCAGTTTAAGGATGCATTAAAGGTTTTTCACAGCAGCATGGCCGCAATCCACCCAAAACACAAACGCTCTGTGTGGCCGTACAATAAGGTAGAGTGGCCTGGGTATACCTGATTTATAGCGATTCATGACAAATGAATCTGTAAAGAATCAAATTTCTTGTAGAACTTCGGCAAAGTTGCCAAATTGATCATCAATTGAACATCTCTAATTATTAGCACCGCAAGTCTGGTCACACTGGGGTGATCTGTAGAAAAGGTAATTGTGCACATTAACCACTTCCCGACAAGAAGCTTTATGCCCCTTCCTGGGCATATTTTAGCCATATATCAATTTCCTTAAAGGAGTTGTCTCATGATGGACAATGGAGGGATATAGCTAGGATATGCCCCCATTGTCTTATAGGTGTGCGACCCACCACTGGGACACGCACCTATATCCAGAAAGGGAGCCCCAAAGGTGAAGGAGGGTGCACTGCGCATGTGCAGCCGCCCTCCATTCATTTTCTATGGGGCCAGCAAAAATAGCCGCGCACTGGCTCGGCAATTTCCGTTGGCTCCATAGAAATGAATAGAAGCGGGGGCCGCGCATGCGTGCTACACTCCCATTCATTTCTATGGGGAGCCCGCTTGGTGGTGGCCGGACCATCAAGTCCTCCAAGCACCACCTTGCGGGGCTCCGTTCTGGATATAGGTGCGGGTCCCAGAGGTGGGACCCATACTTATAAGGCAATGGGGGCATATTCTAGCGATATGCCCCCATTGTCTATCATGAGACAACCCCTTTAAATAATGAATGTGACAGAACATGTACAGTGTATGCAGCATGTTCAGTATGTATATAAATAATAACTCTACTATATATATAACAGGCCAAACTGGATGGACAGATGTCATTTTTCGGCCTTATAAACTATGTTACTATGTATGTTAAACTATGTTACATCTGTGTAAGTGAATGACCTGCACACAGAGTGATCTTTTAGGCTTATAAAAAGCATACAACTATTTGAAGGAGAATGTCTCAAATTCTAAGCAATAGAAGGGTAAATGTTTAAATGTAAATTATTAAAAAGGTAAATGTCCCAGAAAATAGCTAGCATAATATTTAGACAGCTTTGATGTACTACAATACTGTAAGGTAACAAGAATTAGAAGACATTAGATCTTTATTTTAAAGGTCAGTTTTAGTTTTCTGTCTTTATTTCTGGGAAAGACAACACACAGTTATTGTTTGATATTTCAGGCCATCGCTGAATTAAATATTTTTTTTTAATACTGGTGTCTAAGGATTCTTAGTTTGGTGCCAAGTAAATGTGACAGCTGTGGAATATGCTATACTTGGAAAAGGTATTATAGCTAATACAGGTGGGTTATAGTAGCATATCAGTGAAAATAGAAGTAAATTGGCACTGGAGATGGATAGAAATAGAAGAAATTTATATTAATTGAGAATAACAAATTTTTGACAACTGACAATTCAATTTTTTCTTTAAATTATACAATCCTGAAATATTTGTTTTCCACCTAGAGAGGTGCTCAACCATGTCAGTTTACAGTGTCGGCACCTACTCTGTCAGAAATGGTTGTGCTTTTCTGTCACCTTCTAAGGCTAGGTTCACATATCAGTTGTGCCCAGCCAGTTATTTTATACTGGAGCCGAATACAATGGATATCTGTACACTGATAGCCCAAGATAGAAATACTGAACATGCAGCATTTTTCTGTCCAGCGCTACTGTCCATCTACAACTGATGCACCAGATGTATGTCCACTATCCCACAGAAAACTATGAGATTAGTTCTGCCTCATTTCCCATCGTTTCTGCTTCATGCCGGAGGAGAACTGGGCTGGATAGGTGGACATATGTGTAGGGAGCCTTATTTACAAGCAATGTGCTTCTTGTAAATAGCTACTTTTAATTTCTAAGTATGGGCAACAGAACGGAACCATTTTTTTTAACCTTCTTTCAGATCTAAAAGGGGCTATTTGACACACTTTTAACAATCCCTAGGTATACATGAAATCAGCAAAAAACTGCTCCAATATTGTGTATTCCACCCCTCAATGTTCAAACCTCACTATAAATATATAAAATATATAATATCTTAAACATAATGTTTAATGAATATCTTAAAATATGCCTTGGAACTAGACAAAAATAGTAGAAAATAAAAAAGAAAATAGCACAGCACACAATAAAAATAAAGTGGTATATACAGTATTACAGTGAGAATCAGCCTAAACAAGAACCACTGAAATAGACCCCAGATTAGACAACTAGGAGGAGACAAGAAATATATGTTTCTTACCCCATGGGCGTTATGGTAGTTCTGTCTCTCGGACATTCAGTTCATGCCAAGTAAGTTGGTCTACTGTACATGTCACCATATACTGTATGTGCAGTGGGTGTCCATAGTCATCTGATAATTCATATATTCTGGGTATTCTGGGTGTTCAAGGATTCAGAGCCAAGTCTCCCCACTAGTGATCTGGTAGCAGAGTCTTTACGATGTGTAATGGATGACCTGCGGGTTGATCTAATATGCTTGTCAACATCTAAATGCAGTAGAATATTACAGCAGTAGCCCTAAATAATAGGGTGTAGGGCTAGCAAACCCTAGTTGCCTATCTATGGAGCACCCACCCTGACAAGGGCAACCTCATTTATAACCTTGCCCTAGATATGGTCCTGCACACTATGCTCCACCTAATATTGCTCCACATGCTATGTTTCTGTCACTACAGTTTAACTCTACAGAGGACTAAGTAGGGGATAAAGGGTTAACAAGGAGGTTTACCATTAAGAGTGCAAGAGCCCAGTAGATATGCTATGGGTAAGGATGTAATTGCATCATTCAAAGGTACATCAGACCAATCTGTTGGGCATGTACTGCATATCCAAGAGATAGAACTACCTCACCATCCTTGGCGTAAGAAACATATATTTCTTGTTACCTGTTAGTTGTCTAATCTGGGATCCATTTCCGTGGGTTTGGCTGATTCTTGTTGTAGCACCATATATATCACCTTATTTTTTATGGTATTGAGTGCTTCGCTATTTTCATTTTTAATTTCTATTACTTTTTGTCTAATTCTAAGGCATATTTTAGTCATATAGTGACCCTTTTTGTCATATAGTGACACTTTTGCTAATGTCACTGCAGCTAGAATTTGGCTTAAAATGTACCAAATTGTGGGAGATTTCTGGAACATAATACTGCATCAAATCTTAGACTTATTTGTGAAGCAAATTCACCAAAAAAGTAATGTACTTTGGCTTGCTCAATAAGGGGGAGTGGCTTAGCCGTAAAGTGTCCATGGCTTAGTGGAAATTGGTACATCAACTGCAAATGTAAACATCCCCTTAAATTTGAATTATCAGCGGCATCACCAGTTTCCAAGCTGACCACAACATAAACAGATTTGGAGGTTCAGGCCATACATTGCTTCTGCTCTTTATTGCCACCATGGCCACTACCTACATAGATGCCTGTGATAAGACCATAGTCCTGCCACTTTACAAATCACTAGTCAGACTACACATGGAGTACTGTATACAGTTCTGGGCTCCTGTGAACAAGGCAGACATAGCAGAGCTGGAGAGGGTTCAGAGGAGGGCAACTAAAGTAATAACTGGAATGGGTGGACTACAGTACCCAGAAAGATTATCAAAATTTGCGTTATTTACTTTAGAAAAAAGACAACTGAAGGGAGATCTAATAACCATGAAAAAATATCACAAGGGCCAGTACAGAGATCTCTCCCATGATCTATTTATCACCAGGACTGTGACTGTGACTGTGACGAAGGGACATCCTCTGCGTCTGGAGGAAAGATGGTTTGTACACAAACATAGAAGAGGATTCTTTACGGTAAGAGCAGTGAGACTATGGAACTCTCTGCCTGAGGAGGTGGTGATGGTAATGTCACGAGTGGGCTTGCGTCTGGTATCAGACGTTCTGCGCGGCTTTCAAAAGTGACATAATTTGACATGTTTTCCCCTTGGTTCGGTTGCTGTTTACCACACCCCTTCCCCTCAGCTGTTGCGGCTGTGGTAATTATCTTTCTCCTATTTACCCCTTCCTCTCCCAGTATTCCTTGCGGTTTATACTTTCTGCTGACATTGTTGTGTTTGGTGTGGATCTCGGCTGAGATCCGGTTGCTGCAATATCTGCATTAGGATAAGTGTTATTTTCCCTATTGTGTTTATCCTACGTTTCCCTGTTTTGGTTTTGCCTTGTGGAGTTTCCTGTTCGTCCGTCCTTTTGGAGGAACAGGTTTACTCTTTCTACTGTCACTAGCTGCAGGGTTGTACTACGTCAGTTTATTACTAGGTTCCTGTGTATGAACTCTCCTACCACTGAGGCCTGTTCATACTGGTAGTCAGCCAGGGCCTAGTCTCAGGGATTCCTGCAGGAGGTGACCATTTCCCTTCTCCGGTCTGTTTCCTTCCCTCTTACGCTTGGTGTGGCTATACCCTCCACACCAGAGCGTGACAGATAAGTCACTAATAGAGTTCAAGAGGTGCCTAGATGTATTTCTCGAGGGTAATAATATTACAGGTTATAGTTACTAGAGAGGGGTTGTTGATCCAGGGAGTTATTCTGATTGCCTGATTGGAGTCAGGAAGGAATCTTTTCCCCTAAAGTGGGGAAAATTGGCTTCTACCTCACAGAGTTTTTCTGCCTTCCTCTGGATCAACTTGCAGGATAACAGGCCAAACTGGATGGACAGATGTCTTTTCTTGGCCTTATAAACTATGTTACTATGTTACTATGTAATTATACATTCACTAACACAACTATAACAATGCATATTTTGCAGTAAAAAGCATTTAATCTACACAGTCTGATACAATAATGCATTCACTAACACAAGTATAACAATGCATTGTTTGCGGTAAAATGTCTTTGAACTATGCGATAACTAATATGGGTATAAGAATGCTATTTTTTTAGTGAAATGTCTTTGAACTACACTGTTTGATTAGGTAATGCAACACTTTTTTTGAAGTAAAAATAAAATGCATTTAATAAGCTAGCTATAAAAATGACATTATTGAAGAATTGCTTTTCCTGTAACTACCCATTTTGTTGCAGTAATATGCAACACTTTTAATTAGACAGGTATAAAAATGGTGTTATTGAAGTACTGCTTTTGCTGTAACTACCTGCTTTCTTGCAGCAATTCAACATGCTGGGCTACGATAACCAGGCACAGTGATGAATGCTGCATCAAATTTATGACAAGGCATACAGGCGTACGTATATATAGACATATTGCTGCACACATTAATAAGCATAAGGATTCCAAAGCAAAGTCAACTTTTCTATTTTTCTGTGCTGTAAGGTAAGTATATTATGAAATATGAAATACTGTTATCTGCTTAGGGGTATGTGTGTAGCTATTAAAGTGGTGGTCCCACAGTCCCAGCCCCTTCTATTAAGTAAAGCTGATAGTTGTATCAGAAATTACTTTTAAAGGTCTGTAGGCTATTACAGCAAGGAATATGTTGCCCTTAATTTAAGCCTGTCATGCTTCATTTGAAAGGAAACAAGCACTTTGAATTGGGCTGTATAGTAACTTATAGTGTTATCATCTTTCTAGCTTGGTTAGATTTACCAATGATGAACTTTCTTCATTGGATCTTAATTTTTTGTTTTTATCTGGGTTATGAGACGTCATTCAAAAAAGCCCTTATAAAAATATTTTAAATATAATTTAATCATGGTCGTTGAAGCAAAAGCAAATGATACAGTAAACTGGAGTGTATCTCCTTAACCGTTAAACAGTTGTTCTGACTTGTATAGGAATATTTTCACTCAATGTACCAGTTTTCTGTTTCATATGGCATATAAATACTGATGTAATGTAGTGAGGCAGTCAACCATGTATGAGAAAACACTAGCATTCACATTATATCTCCTTCTGCTGTCATAAAACTTAATCTACACAAATAAATACAGTATTACCTGCTGCACGTCTGTCTGCTAATAGTAGAGGTCAAATTCAGACTGAAAGGTTACAAAAGCAGCTATAGTTCACCAGAAATAAATGCTAGCACTTGACTAAAGGACTGTGAGGCTTCCACTTTCTCATGTTTAGCTGCAAAGCTAATACCTTCCTTGTAATATATGGCCAAATATGACAAATTACCTGGAATCAAAAGAGTGTAATAATTTACAGTATGTCAACTTTCGCTAATTTACGGCATGTCAATTCTGCCCTTTTGTTAAACTACCTTGTTACCATAAAAAAAAACAATAATTACAAAGAGACTTGGTAGAGAGTATAATGCTGCTTATGCTTCCAGCCCCTAATATATTAGAAAGACTATGATCTTTTTGATAGTGTGAAAATAGCTTATTCTGACACCTCCCCAAACCCTATTACGTGTAGTACTACTGCAATTGGCTCGTGTTGGGGACAGATTCCCCTTAGGTCTTGTTCACACGTCAGTTATTTGATCAGTTATTTCCATCAGTTATTGTGAGCCAAAACCAGGAGTGGAGCCTACACAGAGATCATGTGTAATGAAAAGATCTGCACTAGAGATGAGCGAGCATGCTCGTCCGAGCTTGGTGCTCGTTCGAGCATTACGGTACTCGTAAGTGCTCGCTGCTCGGACGAGTATCTCGCCATGCTCGAGGAAATGGCATCTCCCGCATTTTTAATTTTTGGCGCCTATAAACTCAGCCAATCACAAGCCAGGAGACTCTGCGGTACACCCAGCATCACGTGGGGCCCTTACATGTCGATATCAGGGGTTGGCTGGCCTGATCAGGTGACCCTGGAATATACTAGTGACTGTCCGCGGTGCTCGGCTCAGGTGCTGTCTGGATGTCATTAGGGATAGAGCTGCTGCGTTTCAGGGAGAGTGTTAGGGCCTGGATTTAGTTCTCTGTTAGGCAGGAGTGATCTCAAAAGAACCCAACAACCCTTCTAAGGGCTACAAGACATTTTTTTTTGTCTCCTGGCTGGGCTGGCTGGCACTAGTAGTGCAGTTATCGCCATATATAACACTTTTTTTTTATTGTTTTATCTCAGTGATACAATTCCATTTCATACAGCTGTGTGGAACCATTCTGTTCAGCTGTCCACTCACCACAAACCACAATCCGTATTTTCTGTCCAGGTGACCCATACTGTACGTCATGTAATCAAATACGGTCTTTTGCTTTCACTGATACAGCTACATTAGAAAAATCTCTGTGCGACATTTGTCTGGGTTGCAGTCAAAATAGCCATAGTAAGCAGGGGCTGAGTTTGCTCTCTGATATTTTCTACACGTCACGTTAAAAAAATATATATATAAAAAAAATAATAATAAAAAAAATAGTTTTTTTTGTTGTTTTATCTCAGTGATACAAATCCATTTCATACAGCTGTGTGGAACCATTCTGTGTGTCACAGTTCAGCTGTCCAGTCACCACAAAGCACAATCCGTATTTTCTGTCCAGGTGACACATTCTGTACGTCACGTAATTAAAAAAGGTCTTTTGCTCTCACTTATACAGCTACATTACAAAAATCTTTGTGCAACATTTATCTAGGTTGCAATTAAGCAGACCAAGCCTGCCTAATCTAATAGTTTCAGTGTAATTGCTCCATACTGCACGGTACGTAATAACATACGTAATTTAGCTCTAACTTATCCACCTATATACACAGCACAATCCGTATTTTCTGTCCAGGTGACCTATACTGTACGTCACGTAATTAAAAAAGGTCTTTTGCTCTTACTGATACAGCTACATTGCAAAAATATCTGTGCATCATTTGTCTGGGTTGCACTTAAGCAGACCAAGTCTGCCTAATCTAATAGTTTGCGTGTAATTGCTCCATACTGCACGGTACGTAATAACATACGTAATTTTGCTCTAACTTATCCACCTATATATTTTCTTGTTCAGATTGAACAAGTTTGTGGGTTTCAGTACAGCAGGCCCATTTTTTTTTTGTACATATAATACACTTATATACAGAAAATGTTGAACCACAGGGCTAAGGGTCGAGGACGAGGGCGTGGGCATTCAATTACTGCAGGGGGCAGAAACCGTGGTCCTGGGCAGGGTGAGACAGTACCGGCTGATGAGGAAGCAGGGGAACGCCGCAGAGCTACACTCCCTAGCTTCATGTCTCAACTTACAGGGACACGTGGTAGAGGACTGTTGAAACCACAACAGTGCGAACAGCTGATGTCGTGGATTGCGGACAATGCTTCAAGTAATTTGTCCACCAGTCAGTCTTCCACGCAGTCCACCCACGTTACCCAAGGGAGCACTCCTCTGGCTCCTCAACCTCCTTCCCCCCAGCCTGCCCCCTCCCAGGAAAATTTGGAATGTGATCTGGCATACTCTGAGGAACTGTTTTCTGGACCCTTCCCAGAGTCACACACCACTTCTCAGGTTGCTGCTGACCTCTTTCCCGATGTCCAAGTTCTCCAACTGTCGCAGTCTGTGGGTGATGATGATGACATTGTTGACTTAGTGGAAGAAGTGTGTAAAGAGGTGTCGGACGATGAGGAGACACGGTTGTCAGACAGTAATGAAGTTGTTGTCAGGGCAGGAACTCCGAGGGGGGAGCAGACTGAGGAATCGGAGGATGACGAGGTGACTGACCCAAGCTGGGTTGATAAACCAAGTGAAGACATTGCTTCTGAGGTGGAGGCGAGTGCTGCACCAGAACAGGTTGGAAGAGGCAGTGGTGCGGCCAGAGGGAGAAGCAGGGCCAGATTTGGTGCATCAGCAGCAACTGTTTCACGTAGTGAAGCTCCCGTGGCGAGGCCTAGATGTTCGCAAGTCTGGAGGTTCTTTAAAGAAAGTGAGAATGACCAACGGACCGTGGTGTGCAACCTGTGCCACACCAGGATCAGCAGGGGTGCCACCACTACTAGCCTAACCACCACCAGCATGCGCAGGCATATGAGTGCTAAACACCCCACTCAATGGAACCAAGGCCGTTCACCACCTCCTGCAGGTCACACCACTGCTCCTTCCCCTGTGTCACTCACTGCCTCTGCTAGTCAAACCCCTGCCCAGGACCCCGGCACAAGCGCCTCCCGCCGGAAAACCACACCTTCGCCTCCACGATCCTCCACAGCATCCACCAATGTGTCCCAGCGCAGCGTTCAGCTGTCTTTTCAGCAGAAGCTGGAGCGCAAGAGGAAATACAGTTCCACCCACCCACATTCCCAAGCCCTCAACGTCCACATCTCCAAATTGCTGAGCCTGGAGATGCTGCCCTATAGGCTGGTAGAGACCGAGGCCTTTCGCAATCTCATGGCGGTGGCTGCCCCTCGGTATTCGGTCCCCAGCCACCACTATTTTTCCCGATGTGTCGTCCCATCCCTACACCAGAACGTGTCACAGAACATCATCCGTGCCCTGACCAATGCTGTTTCTGAGAAGGTCCACCTAATCATGGACACGTGGACAAGTGCTGCCGGGCAGGGACACTATATATCACTGACGGCACATTGGGTTAACTTGGTGGAGGCTGGGACCGAGTCTGACCCTGGGGCCGCTCATGTACTGCCCACACCGAGGATTGCGGGGCCTACCTCGGTCACGGTCTCTCAGACGTACTATGCCTCCTCCTCCAACCCCTCCTCCTCCTCCACCTCCTCCTCCAAATTACCATCCGTGGGCACGGCGCCTTCAGTCGGTAGCTCTAGGCGCAGCAGCAGTGCCGTGGGTAAGCGCCAGCAAGCGGTGCTCAAACTGCTGAGCTTAGGTGACAAAAGGCACAACGCCCAAGAGCTGTTACAGGGCATCACGGCGCAGACCGATCTGTAGCTGGCAACTCGGCAGACTGACACATGTGCCATGCCTGGCCCACGTGTTCAATCTAATAGTTCAGCGGTTCCTCAAGACATACCCCAATCTGTCTGATTTGCTCACTAAGGTGCGCCGCATCTGTGCGCATTTCCGCAAGTCGACCACAGATGCTGCCACTTTCAGGGCAGCGCAGCGCCGCCTACAACTGCCTGCTCACCAACTGTTGTGCGATGTGCCCACAAGATGGAATTCGACATTAAACATGTTATCCAGAGTTTACCAGCAGCGCAGAGCGATTGTAGACTGCCAGATGTCAACTTCCACCAAAACTGGTAGTCAGGTCACTCAGATTCCTCAAGTCTACAATGAGGAGTGGACGTGGATGTCTGATATCTGCCAGGTGTTGACCAACTTTGAGGAGTCAACACAGATGGTCCACAGGCGATGCCACCATTATCAGCCTCACCATCCCGCTGCTTTGCCTGTTGAAAAACTCACTGCTCAGCATGAAGTCGGATGCTTTGCGCTTGTCACAAGAGACGGTTGAGGAAGACACGTTGCTTGATAGCCAGAGCACCCTCCGGTCTGTTTCTCAGCGCGTATCGGAGGAGGGGGATGAGGATGAGGAGGAAGAGGAGGAGAATGTCGGCGAGACAGAAGAGGGTACCAGTGCTCAGTCCTTCTTAACTCTTGAGTGTGTATGGGCTGAAGAGGAGGAGGAGGAGGAAATGGAGAGTCAGGCCAGTGAGGAGAGGGAATTCTTGCATGTTGGGACTCTGGCGCACATGGCAGACTTCATGTTAGGCTGCCTATCCCGTGACCCTTGCGTTAGAAGCATTTTTTCAAACACCGATTACTGGGTGTTCACTCTCCTGGACCCACGGTACAAGCAGAACCTTTCCACTCTCATCCCTGTAGAGGAAAGGAGTATGAGAGTGAATCAATATCAACAGGCCCTGGTGCACAAGCTGAAACAATCCTTCCAATCTGACGCCACTAACGGCAGAGGGCATGGTTCTGTGGGACAAGTAGCGGGGGAGAGGAGGCTAGCAGGCAGCTTGTCCAGCACTGGCAGGGGAACGCTCTCCAAGGCCTTTGCCAGTTTTATGTCACCCCAGCAAGACACTGTCACCTGTCCCCAGTCTAGGCAGAGTAGGGGTGAGCTTTACAGAAAGATGGTGAGGGAGTACCTAGCTGACCATACCAACGTCCGGTCCGATCACTCTGCTCCATACAACTACTGGGTTTCAAAGCTGGACACGTGGCCTGAACTGGCGCTGTACGCCTTGGAGGTGCTGGCCTGCCCTGCCGCTAGCGTGTTGTCAGAGCGGGTATTCAGTGCAGCTGGTGGCGTCATCACCGATAAGCGTACACTCCTGTCAACTGACAGATCTGACAGGCTGACGCTTATTAAAATGAACAAAGCCTGGATTTCACCGGAATTCAAATCTCCTCTGGGGGAAAGCAGCTAAAGATTAACATTACTTATGTATCCGATTCCTCTTCTCTACTCCTCCTCCTCCTCCTTGTCATCTTTGCCTAACGTTGACCCAAAAAACGCCATTTTTTAGAGGTCCAACTGGCACTCTTTTACCACAATTTTTCCGGAGGTCCACCTACAGGCCCTCTCTCCAAACAATTTTTCCGGAGGTCCACCTACAGGCCCTCTCTCTAAACAATTTTTCTTTGCACCTAGTTGGGTGCTTCCCTAACATGTGATGGGCGTGTGCCTCGCCTTTCTTGGTCTGGGTTAGCACAATTGCCATGAGGGTAACCAACAGGCTGTTGCAGGAGAATTTGGGGTAATGGTGGGATTAGGCAGCCTCAGATGCATCCATGCATGCTGCCCCTGCTGTTTCCTGTCCATTTCCATGGTGTTTCCAGCATTTTCTGAGGTTTCCAGGTTTTCACCCAGCCTTCCCTAGGCAGAGCCTTGGTCCCCTGCAAAAATGCTTGAGTCTCCCATTGACTTTAATGGGGTTCGTTACTCGAAACGAGCACCCGAGCATCGGGAAAAAGTTCGTCTCGAATAACTAGCACCCGAGCATTTTAGTGCTCGCTCATCTCTAATCTGCACCTGTTCAGTGTTTTTGACCCACACTTGGCTTTGGCTCACAATAACTGATGTAAATAACTGATCAAATAACTGAAGTGTGAACAAGGCCTTAAAGGAATATTCTAATCTTGAGCATTAAAGGGAGTCTGTCACCTAAAAAAAAAAAAAAAACATACATGCCCAATGGGATAGGTAGGTTTAGAGTAGGACCTGCTTGACTGAGACCACAATGGCACTGGTAGGCGAGCACAGATGTGTTTTGATCAAAATATATTGGCTGAGAGTTTCAGATTTTATCATATCAGATTGAGGATTTAGTCGATATATAATGTTTGCATCCATTGTGTTAGTGCATTGATTTTTTCCTTATAAATGTTGCCATGTACATCCACATCCGCGTTATCATATCGTGCAGGAAGTTTTTGTTTTGATCTTTTTCTGTGATTTTTGATAAATTTATGTTCTTGAAGGAGTGGCACCTTCATGTGTCAATGTACTCTTATTATCTGGCGAGTAGCATTCTTGTGCACTTTTTGCCCCGCCTATCCCACAGGCGGCCTTGATTAGGTGGTACATGTAGCTGTGCGCGCTCCTCCTCTACGTGGTTGCTTGATGCACACAGAGGTAACTAGCAGCATCACACTATATGTGCAGGCTCTGCTCTCCTGAATGGGCATAGGTAGGTTTAGCGTAGGACTTGCCTCACTGAGACCACCTTGGCGCAAGTAGGTGGGCACAAATGTATTGGCTGAGAGTCTCAAATTTTATCTTATCAGAGTGAGGGCTTAGTCCATATATAATGTTTTCATCTATTGTGTTAGTGTATTATTATCTGTTTTCTGTGATTTTTTTTCATAAATGAAGCCATGGACAGCCGCATATTTATTTATCATATCGTGCAGGATGTTTTTATCTTTGTTTTTTATCTGTGATTTTTGCAGAGTTTGTCATCTACTTTGGCCGCTCCTATTACATTATAACACAGTTGCCCAATATAAAAACAGTACCTTTATTTTGTCTGTCCAGAAGTTTGCAAGACCTAATTTGCATATTTTTATAAAGTGTTTTTTTTTTCCAGCTTCTGGACGTGGGACAAAAAGGTATTTTTATGTTGGACAACTGTTAGAGATGAGCGAGCACTAAAATGCTCGGGTGCTCGTTATTCGAGTCGAACTTTTCCATATGCTCGGGTGCTCGTTTCGAATAACGAACCCCATTGAAGTCAATGGAGACTCGAGCATTTTTGCGGGGGACCAAGGCTCTGTCTAGGGAAGGCTGGGTGAAAACCTGGAAACCTCAGAAAATGATGGAAACACCACGGAAATGGACAGGAAACAGCAGGGGCAGCATGCATGGATGCCTCTGAGGCTGCCTAATCCCACCATTACCCCAAATTCTCAGGCAACAGCCTGGTGGTTACCCTCATGGCAATTGTGCTCACCCTGACCAAGAAAGGCGAGGCAAATACCCTTCACATGTTAGGGAAGCACCAAAATAGGTGCAACGAAGGTCCATCACCGCCTGCAGGTGACACCACTGCTCATGCTGGCACTGCAGCTGAAATCAAGTTTAGTATCTGTTCTTATCAGTTGCTGTGGCTGCTGGTGGTATAGTGGTGAGCATAGCTACTTCCCAAGCAGTTGATCCGGGTTTGATTCCTGTCTATCGCAGGAGGCAATTAAAAATCAGTACAATATCTAATACGTCCCCCTACCCGGGTAAATTGTTTGGAGAGAGGGCCTGTAGGTGGGGGGGAAGGAGGTTTCGCTGGAAGAGCCAGAAAAGTGCCCCCTGGGCTAGTGTGTGTGGTGGTGACAACAGCCGGAATGGATTTGGGAAAACTGTTGCTTTAACCCATATGGTATCGATTTTTCTCAGTTTAATACCGTATACGTCCCCTATCTTGGGACCCTATATTTAATGGATTTTTCGAACACGGAAAACGGAAAAAGAGCTTGCTCTGGCCAGGGGAGTGTCTTTCCCACTGCAGCTAAGGGGACGTGTCCATGCTTTGCCTATCACAGGTCAGGAGGCAATTAAAAGAAGAAAAACAAAAAACATCAGTACAATATCTAATACGTCCCCTATCCGGGTAAATAGTATGGAGAGAGGGCCTGTAGGTGGGGGAAGAAGGTTTCGCTGGCAGAGCCAGAGGAGTGCCCCATGGGCTAGCGTGTGTGGTGGTGACAACAGCCAGAATGGATTTAGCAAAACTGTTGCATCAACCGGTATGGTATCGATTCTTCTTATTTTAATACCGTATACGTCCCCTATCTTGGGACCTTATAGTTCATGGATTTTTCCACCACGGAAAACGGAAAAAGAGCTTGCTCTGGCCAGGGGAGTATCTTTCCCACTGCAGCTAAGGGGACGTGTCCATGCTCTGCCTATCACAGGTCAGGAGGCAATAAAAAGAAGAAAAACAAAAAACATCAGTACAATATCTAATACGTCCCCTATCCGGGTAAATAGTTTGGAGAGAGGGCCTGTAGGTGGGGGGAAGGAGGTTT
Organism: Rhinella marina; assembly: GCA_900303285.1. Classification (NCBI taxonomy): domain Eukaryota; kingdom Metazoa; phylum Chordata; class Amphibia; order Anura; family Bufonidae; genus Rhinella; species Rhinella marina. The sequence continues at coordinate 28,066 of ONZH01025785.1, forward strand.
CGCTGGAAGAGCCAGAGGAGTGCCCCCTGGGCTAGCGTGTGTGGTGGTGATAAAAGCCGGATGTATTTAGAATGACGACGCAGGACCCCAACTTAAAAATTTAGCATCAACCGGTACAGTCGTAAATTATGAGATTGATCAAGTGTGGTATGTATACTACTCAGTTTAAAACCGTATATGGCAGCTATCCGTAAAAATGGTTTGGAGAGAGAGAAAGATAGGACAAAGACGTAAATTGTTTGGAGAGAGGGCCTGTAGGTGGGGGGGGGGCAGGATGGGGGAAAGGAGGTTTTGCTGGAAGAGCCAGAGGAGTGCCCCCTGGGCTAGCGTGTGTGGTGGTGACAACAGCCGGAAGGAGTTAGAATGACGACACAGGACCCCAACTTAAAAATTTAGCATCAACCGGTATAGTCGTAAATTATGAGATTGATCAAATGTGGCATGACTTTTTAGATGGAGATTGCATGTGGTCACGTACTCCCTGGAACCCCATAGTCACCCCTTCTCTGATGTGCTAGCCCAGCACATTCTCTACCCCAATTCGCAAGACCTTTTGCTGTTTCCGTGTGCTGACAGTGTGGATTTACCAGTGTTGTCTGAGGAGGTGGTGGACAATGGCGAGACACAGGTGTCGGGGGGTGAGGTAGTTGTATGGGAAGCAAGTTACAGTGGGGACTCCTTGGGGGGGACTTTCTCATGATGGGACAGATTCAACTTGGGTGGATCAGGCACAGGAACAGATGAATTTTTTGGGGTGTTTATTTAACTTTTATTTAGCAAAAATAACCACAGAGATATTTATTCGTTATCTTCTCTGAGCAGTCTGGCGTTGGGGTTCGTCACTTTGATGGCGAGCTGTGCCGCTCTCTCCACAATGGTCTGTAGGTTCTTAGATGGAGACTTTGTCGGCGATTTCAGTACAGAAGGACTTGTTGCTCATCCACAGAACCTCGACCTCCTTGACATTGTGGACAAGGAATTTGCGGGTGGACCAGGAATTTGCGGAACCCTGTGGGCAGCATGTGTTTGGTCTTCTACTTGCTACCGTATCCAATGTTGGGCAATATAGATTCGCAAGTAATATTATTTTTCACACCTATCCCTAAAATAAAAATGTATGCAGTTTGCGCAAATAAAACTGGAAACTGAAATTGGAGAGAGGGCCTGTAGGTGGACCTCCGGAAAAATTGTTTGGAGAGAGGGCCTGTAGGTGGACCTCCGGAAAAATTGGTTGAAGAGAGGGCCTGTAGGTGGACCTCCGGAAAAATTGTTTGGAGAGAGGGCCTGTAGGTGGAACTCCGGAAAAATTGTTTGGACAGAGGGCCTGTCGGTGGACCTCCGGAAAAATTGTTTGAAGAGAGGGCCTGTAGGTGGACCTCCGGAAAATTTTTTTGGAGAGAGGGCCTGTAGGTAGACCTCTGGAAAAATTGTTTGAATAGAGGGCCTGTAGGGGGCCCTCCTGAAAAATTGTTTGAAGACGACCTGTAGGTGGACCTCTGGAAAAATTGTTTGAATAGAGGGCCTGTAGGGGGCCCTCCTGAAAAATTGTTTGAAGAGAAGGCCTGTAGGTGGACCTCTGGAAAAATTGTTTGAATAGAGGGCCTGTAGTAGGCCCTCCTGAAAAATTGTGCTAAAAGAGTACCAGATGGACCTCTAAAAAATGGCGTTTTTTGGGTCAGCGTTAGGCAAAGACGATATGTAGGAGGAGGTGGAGTAGGAGGAGGAGTAGAGAAGAGGAATCGGATACATAAGTTATTTAAATCTTTAGCTGCTTTCCCCCGGAGGAGATTTGAATTCCGGTGAAATCCAGGCTTTGTTCATTTTAATAAGCGTCAGCCTGTCAGCGCTGTCAGTTGACAGGCGTGTACGCTTATCGGTGATGACGCCACCAGCTGCACTTAATACCCGCTCTGACAGCACGCTAGCGGCAGGGCAGGCCAGCACCTCCAAGGCGTACAGTTCAGGCCACGTGTCCAGCTTTGAAACCCAGTAGTTGTATGGAGCAGAGTGATCGGACCGGACATTGGTATGGTCAGCTAGGTACTCCCTCACCATCTTTCTGTAAAGCTCACCCCTACTCTGCCTAGACTGGGGACAGGTGACAGTGTCTTGCTGGGGTGACATAAAAGTGGCAAAGGCCTTGGAGAGCGTTCCCCTGCCAGTGCTGGACAAGCTGCCTGCTCGCCTCCTCTCCCCCGCTACTTGGCCCACAGAACCATGCCCTCTGCCGCTAGTGGCGTCAGATGGGAAGGATTGCTTCAGCTTGTGCACCAGGGCCTGTTGATATTGATTTACTCTCATACTCCTTTCCTCTACAGGGATGAGAGTGGAAAGGTTCTGCTTGTACCGTGGGTCCAGGAGAGTGAACACCCAGTAATCGGTGTTTGAAAAAATGCTTCTAACGCGAGGGTCACAGGATAGGCAGCCTAACATGAAGTCTGCCATGTGCACCAGAGTCCCAACACGCAAGAATTCCCTCTCCTCACTGGCCTGACTCTCCATTTCCTCCTCCTCCTCCAAGTCCTCCTCTTCAGCCCATACACACTCAAGAGTTAAGAAGGAATGAGCACTGGTACCCTCTACTGTCTCGCCGACATTCTCCTCCTCTTCCTCCTCATCCTCATCCCCCTCCTCCGATACACGCTGAGAAACAGACCGGAGGGTGCTCTGGCTATCAAGCAACGTATCTTCCTCCACCGTCTCTTGTGACAAGCGCAAAGCATCCGACTTCATGATGAGCAGTGAGTTTTTCAACAGGCAAAGCAGCGGGATGGTGAGGCTGATAATGGCGGCATCGCCGCTGACCATCTGTTTTGACTCCTCAAAGTTGCTCAACACCTGGCAGATATCAGACATCCACATCCACTCCTCATTGTAGACTTGAGGAATCTGAGTGACCTGACTACCAGTTCTGGTGGAAGTTGACATCTGGCAGTCTACAATTGCTCTGCTCTGCTGGTAAACTCTGGATAACATGTTTAATGTCGAATTCCATCTTGTGGGCACGTCGCACAACAGTCGGTGAGCGGGCATTTGTAGGCGGCGCTGCGCTGCCCTGAAAGTGGCAGCATCTGTGGTCGACTTGCGGAAATGCGCACAGATGCGGCGCACCTTAGTGAGCAAATCAGACAGATTGGGGTATGTCTTGAGGAACCGCTGAACTATGAGATTGAACATGTGGGCCAGGCATGGCACATGTGTCAGTCTGCCGAGTTGCAGAGCCGGCACCAGGTTACGCCTGTTGTCACACACAACCATGCCTGGCTTGAGGTTCAGCGGTGCCAGCCACAGATCGGTCTGCACCGTGATGCCCTGTAACAGCTCTTGGGCGGTGTGCCTTTTTGTCACCTAAGCTCAGCAGTTTCAGCACCGCCTGCTGGCGCTAACCCACGGCACTGCTGCTGCGCCTAGAGCTACCGACTGAAGGCGCCGTGCCCACGGATGGTAATTCGGAGGAGGAGGTGGAGAAGGAGGAGGGGTTGGAGGAGGAGGCATAGTACGTCTGAGAGACCGTGACCGAGGTAGGCCCCGCAATCCTTGGTGTGGGCAGTACATGAGCGGCCCCAGGGTCAGACTTGGTCCCAGCCTCCACCAAGTTAACCCAATGTGCCGTCAGTGATATATAGTGTCCCTGCCCGGCAGCACTTGTCCACGTGTCCGTGGTTAGGTGGACCTTCTCAGAAACAGCGTTGGTCAGGGCACGGATGATGTTCTGTGACACATGCTGGTGTAGGGCTGGGACGGCACATCGGGAAAAATAGTGGCGGCTGGGGACCGAATACCGAGGGGCAGCCACCGCCATGAGATTGCGAAAGGCCTCGGTCTCTACCAGCCTATAGGGCAGCATCTCCAGGCTCAGCAATTTGGAGATGTGGACGTTGAGGGCTTGGGCATGTGGGCGGGTTGAACTGTATTTCCTCTTGCGCTCCAGCGTCTGCTGTAAAGACAGCTGAACACTGCGCAGGGACACATTGGTGGACGCTGTGGAGGATCGTGGAGGTGAAGGTGTGGTTTTCCGGTGGGAGGCGCTTGTGCCGGGGTCCTGGGTAGGAGGTTGACTAGCAGAGGCAGCGAGTGACACAGGGGAAGGAGCAGTGGTGGGACCCGCAGGAGGTGAACGGCCTTGGTTCCATTGAGTGGGGTGTTTAGCACTCATATGGCTGCGCATGCTGGTGGTGGTTAGGCTAGTAGTGGTGGCACCCCTGCTGATCCTGGTGTGGCACAGGTTGCACACCACAGTACGTCGGTCATCCTCACTTTCTTTAAAGATCCTCCAGATTTGCCATTACGTGAAACAGTTGCTGCTGATGCACCAGCTCTGGCCCTGCTTCTCCCTCTGGCCACACCACTGCCTCTTCCAACCTGTTCTGGTGCAGCACTCGCCTCTGCCTCAGAAGCACTGTCTTCATTCGGCTTATCAACCCAGGTTGGGTCAGTCACCTCGTCATCCTCCGATTCCTCAGTCTGCTCCCCCCTCGGACTTCCTGCACTGACAAAAACTTCACCACTGTCTGACAACCGTGTCTCCTCATCGTC
>ONZH01025786.1:0-24361 GCA_900303285.1 Rhinella marina
AGTGTCTGCAGGTCTTCTTCTAAAATTCTTCTGTGAGTACATTTGAAAAACGCACTCAGCATTATTTTCATCTTTTTTAGGTCCTCAGGAAGATCGTTAGGCTGCTCCTTATGCAATCTGGATGAATGTGTCATTGGTCTCATGCTGTAGTAAGAAGAACCTATTAACAGGTAAGGTTATAGAAACATGTTTATAACACTTAAAATACAATGAAAGGAATAATGCCACCATGTGTTCCCATTATTGCATTTTTGCCATGAAATAGGCTCTATCATTATAATCAAAGTCCAAACTATGCATTATACTAATACTCAACCACATACATTATCGCATACAGTCCAGGAATAAATTAGCTAACATAATAAATTGGTCCATGAATTCCACAAGCATGGTTTTGCTTATTTTTCCATTATTTACGTTAATCTCAACATTTGTTATATGTGGAGAAAAGCAAGTGTGGACTGCCTATACTATTGTATCTTGCTTAAAAATTCCTTTGGGTGACATATTTAAAATGCCTTTCATTTTAAACGGCCTTGGTGCAGCAAACCTCATATGTCTTTATTTTTCTGCAGTCCATGGATCAATACATAAAACAGATGTTGTCTGATCTATTCCACCTGAGTTCAAAAGTCAGAGACGTTTTCCATATTTTCAGTGAGGTAACCAATACCACGTTGTCTATTTACAAATGTTCAAAGGTTTCATCTCTCATTTTCTAATTGTAAACTTTAAGCAGTGGACTATTCTCATGAGTTATTTGTCACTGCAATCATATTTACTTTACTACAAAACACATGCATGGAATGTATAATTCATAAAATAAATGCTGGTGAAATAAATAGGCTATGTTCCCCCTTTAACACTATTTTAGTTTATATATCGAGTTAAATCCATAACACCAATTCCAAAAGTTAGGGACGCTGTGTAAAATGTAAATAAATGTAAATAAAAGAGAATTCAGTGATTTGTAAATCTCATAGACCCATATCTTATTCACAAAAGATCATAGAACATATATCTGAAAGTGAGACATTTTACCATGAAAACAATTAACTCATTTAGAACTTGATGGCAGCAACACATCTAAAAAAAAAAGTTAGTACATGGCAATGTTTACCATTGTGTATTATCCCTCTTCTTTTAACCCCTTGACAAATTAAGTACTAGTACTTCATGCTGATCGGGCTGGCACCAGAGCTAGTGCACTCCCGATCAATACAGGGGTCTGTCAGTCACTGACAGTCAGGTCCCTGCTGTATTGCTGTAAACAGTGATATCAGAGGCGTGGCCTGACGTGACATGGAGTAGGACGCAGGTTGTGGAGCGCTCCGGTAGTTATCCGGCAAATTATATTTTAGGCATCCAGATACCAGCTCAAAAACCCCACAGTAGTGAGGAAGATATAGAAGAGTCGATCCGCTGTCCTTTTTTGAACCTCCCACATGCCGAGGAAGGTGAAATCTGCTCACCGAGCAGAGCGGGACTCACAGATCCATCATGGCGCTGGTGAGGAGGAGGGGAGGACCCGCATGACAGGATGAGCCGCGGGATAGCAGCGCGGCTCAGCAAATATGCCCGCTCAAAGGAAGGAGAAAAAGAGTGGTGTGGGGCTGATATAACAGCTGGATCCTCTTCAGATGGGGGTGAGAAGTCTTCTGAAGAAGAAGGGGGAGAGGAGGAAGGACGAGTGTCACATAGTGCAAAACAGCGGGAAAATAGTAGGGAGGAGCACCATAAGTCCTATGAGAAGGAACCAACTCTGAAGGATGTTATGTTGGCGATGGCAAGCTGTAACACTACACATAAGTCACTATCCATGCAAGTAGGTAGCCTGAGAGAAGAGTTATCTATCATAAGAAATGATATACACAAAATTGCAGAGCGTACCACTGAAGTAGAAAAATGCGTATCTACCTTAGAAGATGACAAAAAGCCTCTGAAAATGGCAGCTAAAGCTGCAAAAAGTGATATCGCTGCCTTGTTTGCAAAAATGGATGACCTAGAAAATAGGTCAAGATGGAACAATATCAGAATAGTAGGAGTTCCTGAAAAAGTAGAGGGGGCGAACGTTACAGAGTACATAGAAAAATGGATATCCCAGAAATTTCAACATAAAGGTCTGTCGTCATTATACGCAATTGAACGAGCACATAGAGTGCCTACCCCCCCCCCTACCCTACCCCCCCAACCCCCGGGTAGACCTCCACGACCGATCCTTGCCAAAATACTGCACTATCGCTATAGGGATACCATATTGCGACAAGCGAGAGACCATCCTGACCTAAGCATCAATGGAATCAAGATATCCCTTTTCTCCGGATTATTCCGTAGATGCTCAGAAGAAAAGGGCACGCTTTTTAGATATCAAGAGAAGGCCCCTAACCTCCAAATTTCATACTCCATGCTGTTTCCAGCTAAATTGAGAGTTGCGGCAATGGGAACCGTCCATTTCCTTGAGGAGCCGGAAGATGCTCTACAATGGCTGGACTTAAAGGAAGGTCAACTGAGATCGAGGGATCAAGATACCTGAGGATTAAAGACCGAGGAGAAGATGAAGTCTTCTAAGTTAGTTCACTAGGACATGTTCCCAATGAGATAGTGGTTTGAAGGACTCACTAGCGACTACAGAGATGCCTACATAAGTTTTCGTGCAGGAGCGTGAGTTACTTGTGATCTTTACTGATAGACTCTGGTCTGTGTGGAATATGGCACAGAACCAGGCCATGTTGCATAGTGTGTTGGGCAAATTTGTTCGGGAGTGCCCGGATAGGATATGTTATAGAACAATTTGTTTAATTGTTATATCTCAAATGGAGGCCGTGGGATGGACGGGTGGGTGGGAGGGGGCACACTTCAGTACTGTTCAGAATGTATTATATATATACTCTTATGTCAATTTACTGTCTAGCACTGGGAGGACAACATTTAGTATAAGATTGTTTTTTAACAATGACTTATACGATTAAGGTACTTAACTGGAATGTGAGGGGAATGGCTGATACAACGAAACGTCACTGTATTTTTAACTGCATGTCACGTTTTCACCAAGCAATATATTGCTTACAAGAGAGCCATTTAACTACTCAGTTATTACAACTAGTGCAGAAACCGTGGGTAGGCTACTTCTCCTCGCATTACAGGGGGTCAGTATATTGGTACATAAAGCTATACGATTTGAGAATATCAAGGAATATATTGACTCTGAGGGGATATTTGTCTGTTCTTATTGCATTATAGATGGCTGGAAAGTGGTCTTGGTAGCGCTCTATATACCTCCACCGTTCTCAGTTATTCCTATAAGACTTATTCTAGACTGTTTGGCACCATAAGCAGACATACCATGGTTGTTAGGGGATTATAATAATGTACCAAATGGAACTTTAGATAGATGTTGTTTGGTTAATAATGATAACCCTTCGGGTCATTCATCTATTTTGAAGATTATGACAGAAGTGGGGCTAACGGACATATGGAGATTACGTCACCCCACTGAGCGCAAATATTCTTGTAGCTCATCTACACATTCTTCCTTATCGCGCATTGATCTAGTTAATTATAACATGATTTCGCTAGTACATAGTTCAGATTATTTACCTAGATCCTTATCAGATCACTCTCCTATGGTGATAGAGTTATCCTTGGCTGCTAAGGTTGGAGTGGGAATTAAAAAGTGGAGATGTAATGCTTTTTGGTTACGTGTACTGGGTGAGATGGAGGATATTGATGTGGCAGTGAGAGAATATTTTTCTCTAAATACTGGCACAGCCTCTATACACGCCGTATGGGATGCTATGAAAGCATTTCTGAGATTCTGGAAGATTGATTAAATCCATATCTAGACATAAAACTAACTCCAAATTACTAGATAAGGATATGCATATGAAAGTACAGAGGGCAGAACAACAATTTATACAAGACCCATCACAAGTAACTAGTTCATTACTTAGAATACCCCAGGAAGATTTAAAGGGGTATTCCCATCTCACAAATGTAGTTTGTATAATTAGATATAGCCATACCAATAATATTACTAATAGAATGTACTTATATGAAATGTACCATTTAGAAGATTTGCTTATTGAAATGAAAGTGGAATTGTTTGCAGGAATTGAAAAAAACGCAATAAGAACGCAACGAATAAACAATGAGTAAGGAGAGATGAATACAACATTTTAGTGTTATATTTTATAGCATTTTATTGAAACAGTTATTTTATTGAAATATGTATTAACAACATGATTTAAGGTACTGGTGGACTAATGAGGTACCGCCCAGAGGTGGAGTTACTAGCAGCATAAAAGGAGGTGAAGACTCAGATTGATCATACCCACTGAGGAAGAAGCAGCGCTTCGAAACGCGTCTGGGGGATCAGAGTCTTACGCCACCTATTGAAATACAAACCGGGAGATTTTGCTGGCCAGCAAGGAATTTTAAAGAGTATAATATCCCCAGTTGCCGATAAAGCAATCCGTGATCTTCCAGGACCTGGGGAACGATTCAGCAGCCAGGACCTGTGTGACGTCATGACCACATGACTAGTCACGTGACCAACAAGTAAGGAACGATTTAGCAGCCAGGACCTGTATGACATCATGACCACATGACTGGTCACGTGACCAACAAGTGAGGTCTGAAGCGGAAGCACGCGGGACGCCGCGGTTTACTCCGGGAGACCAGCCATACTATACGGCACGCACGGACAGGCAAAGGGGATACATTATGGTAAAGTACCAGATGCAAATAACATTATTATAACTAACTATTTAATACTAATTCAGCAATCTAATACCTTGTCTATTTAATGACTGAAACATATATGCTACTATCTGGGCAATCCAATATCCTTACCATCTACTGACTGGAACTTACTTACCTGGAAAATCCAAAGTTGATATTGAAGAGAAGTGGAGACGTGTCATTTGGACATCAGAGAGAGATATATAATATAAATTTTCATTAATCTATTGTGGTTTGCAACCAGAAATATAGAGTATATATGCATAATTTGCTGCTATAAATCCAATATATACGTTTTAATTATAAGCTGTATTGAATACATGCTGCTACAGCAACGGATATACTTTTGCTATCTAATGCTATGGTAACAAAAGTATAATATGAACTAACACACTAACTTAGTAATATTGCGGAACACCAGTATTTTATATTTTATATTTTTATTTTTATGTTTACTAATGTATGTATATAGTGTTTTATACTGTTTAGACTTTTTTTGGGGGATAAGAATAAAAATACAATTGAATATCCAAATAAAGAGTGCCCTTCCAATTACTATATATATATATACTTTTTTGCACTTTTTGGTTGGGCGAACCAATTGATTGAAAGAGAGAACCGGGAAGTGGTTTTGTATAGAGGTTGAGCCTTCAATATCATTATAATTTGAGCTATTGTCCCACACACATCAGTCAGGCCGTTGCCCCTAGTTACGGCCACCGCGGCCGTGTAGTAGTGGTGGCCAGCTTATTCTTGTTCAAACCCGTTTTGAGGTAACTGCTGTATTGTGACGCACATTGCATGAGCATCGCGGAGACACATCTTAGGGTACTTTCCATCTGCGTTTTGGACGTTACCAGTCCTAAATGCAATGATCAGGATCCGTCCAAAACGCAGACTTTATAAACGGATCCTGCTCCATAGAGATGAATAGATCCAGGAACAGGATCCGTTTCTCTGCGTTTTGGAAGCGCAGACAAAAATGCCTTAACCCTAAGATGTGTCTGCGCATGGTCATGCAATGTGCGTTCACAATACAGCAGTTACCTCAGAGCGGGTTTGAACAAGAGCAAGCTGGCCAGCACTACTACACGGCCGCGGTGGCCGTAACTAGGGGCAATGGCCTGACTGATGTGTGTGGGACAATGCCTAATACAAATAGGCAAATCTTCCTAAACGGTACATTTTATATAAATACATCCTATTAGTAATAATATTGGTATGGCTATATCTAACTATACAAACTACATTTGTGAAATGGGAATACCCCTTTACAGTGGTGGATAGGAAAAGGTTATTTTTTAAAGAAAAGGTCTTTGAGGAGGGTGAAAGAGTAGGACACATGCTGTTGGTTGTTTCAAAAGCTCAACAGGGTTCAGCAGTATAACGGAACTGGTAGATTTGCAGGGAAGGAAGTGTACAGATTCGAGTGGTATCTTGGGTATACTGGAGAATTTTTACTCTTCATTATATAAATCTAGAAGTCTATGTTCCGAGGCCAAAATAGTTGCTTTCCTGGAAGGAATTAACACGCGGCAGCAAAAGACTCATTAGAAGCTCCGTTAAGCTTAGAGGAATTAGGAGAGGCGCTAAAATGTATGGCCAATGATAAAGCCCCGAGAACGGATGGCTTACCTGTAGAGATATATAAGAAATAACAAGGCATATTACTACCTGAACTACTAAATGTCTTCAATTATTCCTTTGAGACAGGCAAGCTTCCAAGATGCATGCAAGAAGCCCTTATAGTTGTATTGCCTAAACCAGGTAAAGATCCCACGACCCCGACTCTTACAGGCCATATAACTGCTTACCAGCAGATGTTAAATACTTGCTAAAGTACTTGCACTAAGGCTAGCTAAAGTGATTCTGTCTATAATCCACTCTGACCAGATGGGGTTTATGCCGTCCAAGTCTACTTCTATTCATATTAGAAGGGTCTTTACTAGTCTGCAAATGGAGGGCAGATAATGGAGGGGATAGAGCGGTGTGGACTTGAGGCTAGCAAAGCGTTTGACAGTGTGGAGTGGAGGTATTTGTGGTGCACACTGCAATCCATGGGTTTTGGATGCCGATTTATTAAGTGGGTGCAGATATTAATATTCAGATCACAAAGCATGTATTAGTGCCAACAGGGGAGTGTCTTCATCCTTTACTTTAGCACGGGGTACTCGGCAGGGATGTCCACTGTCTCCCTTGCTATTTGCCATAGCGATAGAGCCATTGGCAGCAGCAGTGCGCAGTTCCTCATTAATACAGGGCTTTCAGTATGGCCCAGTCCATAACCAAAGTCGCTGTGTATGGCAGATGATACTTTGCTATTTTTGGGGGACACGTCATCATCCTTATCGGAAGCTATGTCTCTGATCGGCAAGTTTGGGGATATGTCGGGGCTGAGGATAAATTGGCACAAATCAGCCTTAATGTTTTTGGATGGTCAGACCTCATCAGCTACTGCAGTAGCGAATAATATTCCTTGCTTGGGTAACATCAAATATTTAGGAATATATATTTCACCACGCTTGTCAGACTTTGAGGAATTAAACCTTATGCCAATGTTAGACAGGTTCAGGCAAAAAGTCAAGGTGTGGTGTAAGCTATTCCTGTCAGTGGTGGGTAGAGTTAACCTTTTAAAAATGGTTATAGTGCCCCAACTCTTGTATGTCCTCCATAATGCACCAACTTGGATAACATTAGATAAATTTCATCGGATTAATTCTATTTTCAGAGAATTAACGTGGAGAAGGGGTCATCCCAGGATTAATCTAGAGACGTTACAATATCCAAAGACAGCTGGTGGGCTTTCCTTACCAAACCCATGGATATATTACCTGGCAGCTCAATGTCAGCATTTTAGAGGTTGGTTGGATTCTGGGACCAAGGATATGACAAGTCAAATACTAAGACATAAGATGGGGGGAAGAGATACTATGGATACTGGAGGGTGCTGGAGTACCTCTTGTGGATAATAGAAGTTAGTTAGACTCAAGAGAAAGGTCTGGGAAAAGACTAAGCAGTTGAGAGGGATTGTGGGAATTACAAGAGTATATTCTATATGGAACAATCATATACTCCGGAATTCCTTTCTTTAAAAGGGTTTCACGATTGGGAAAGAGAGGGGTATTAGTAGATTAGGCAATCTCCTAGATGGTGGCGAGTTCTGTACATTCACTAAATTCCAGGAAACATATGACATACCAAAAGGAAAGTTTTACCAGTAGTAATCTACAGATTACACATGCATACTCATCCAGCCCGTCTTGTGTAGAGGGGGCGTGTCTGAGCTGGTAAACCATGTCCTGCTCTTCTGGAGTGAAGAGGGGGCGTGTCTGAAGCTCCGCAGCACAGGAGCTTGTAAGGGGGACAGCCGCAGCCGGACTCTGCATAATGTTGACGCTCCCTTGCTCCAGTCTTATGCTGCGGCCCTGCTACTGCTCCCGGGCCCCTTCTGCCCTCGGGACCCTGAAGCATTGGCTTTCCCTGCTTCCCCTATTAGCTATGCCCCTGGTTATCTGCATTATTGCTGGTTGCGGTAATTAGCCTCCCGATCATGATGCCCGCTGCACTTGAGAGCGGGCGCCATGTTTGCCTATCGCATACATGTGTGGCGCTGGTAGCGAAAGGGTTAAAAAGTGGGTTGCTTCTAAAACTCTAAACCCTCTAACATTAAAAAATAATAATAAAATGGCATTTACAAAAGACTGTTCAACATAAAAGTAGAAATATGGGAAATGGGAAGTAATAACTATTTTACGAGGTATCACTATCTGCCTTAAAAGCAGAGAAATTGAAATGATGGAAAATTGCTAATTTTTCCCATAAAGGTGAAATATCAACTCAAATTTACCACTGTCATGAGGTACAAAACGTCTTAAAATGGTTTGGATAAGTAAAAGCGTTCCAGTTATTACGAAATAAATTTGGCAAAAAATGCCCAGGTTTTAGCAGTCCTACTTTGATGGCAACAGTGGTAACGTCACTTTCACACCACATTGATGATGATATGATCATTAGCTAATATCCAGAGTAACCTCCATGTGCATCGCAGACAGCAAACTAGTCTGGCTGGGACTGACTCATTAAGAACCTGCGTAGGTTGTCACAGGTACCTGGAGCAATGCTCACTGCAGTGCATCCCACAGCTGCTAGGGAGTGCGGGTGGAAGATCCATAGAACAAATGTGGTGAACAAGTCCCAAAATGCTCTATTTGACTTAAATCTAGAGAATTGGGGGCCAGGGGTAGTACTTAGAAGCCTTGGTCATGTTCTTCCAACAAATGTGCGACATTTCTAGGCCATGTCAGATGTTGCATTGTGTAGCTGGAAGATCCTATCTGCCCCAGGGGAAGGCAATCAGCATGTATGGGTGTACGTGAGGATGGATTCATACCTAAATCTTGTGCATTCCCCAGACCATAAACACTGCCATCACCAGCCTATGTTCTTCCAGCAATGGTTGCAGCGTCCATCCATTTGATGAAGCAGAAAAAATGACGGAGAAGGCAAAATGTTGCCAATCAGATGAGATCTAATTCTGATACTTTTGTGATAATTGAAGCTTTTTCTGTTGATGCAACTTTGTTAGCAGAGGTGCAGTTATGATGAGTCACTTCAGAGCCACATACACAGTAGAGTTCACTGAACTGTTGTTTTAGATACCGTTTGGTAGCCCCCTGGTTTATTTTGGCGGTGAGCTGCTCCACTGTAGTGTTGCCGTCTGCCTCCGCACACCTTCGTAGCCAACATTCATCCCTCACATCAATTGCACATGGTGCTCAGCAGTTTCCAAGTCACTAATGAAATTGTGCCATTTGTCCAACCACGATACACTTTACCACAGCAGCATATGAACAGTTCACGAAATGTGCAGTTTCAGAAAGTACTGCCAATCTAGGCCCAAAAGCTAATAACCATTTCTTTTTACAACGCTTATAAATCGCTCCTTTCTCCCATGGCAGCCTATTGCATGCTTTATATACCCACCAAACCAGCTCACAACACATGACTTCCTCCATGATCTACGTGCTGATGACTTCAAACATAGGAAGTATTTCATATAATGTGACCAATTGTAATAGCTATGCTTTCTTGAAGAGTTCACTTGTAAACTGAGGACTAGAGCAAATAGATTCAGGAACAGTCTTCATATCATTTATTCATTTTACTCTCAGTTCTGCTTTCATGTGCACTAACTGGAATAACTGTACATATCCACTTCAAATCCCCTTCCCTGACTGTCCTAAAATTGTGGCACTCTGTGCAATACAGGCACACAGGAATTGTTACGGCAATGGGTGTGGAACCACTGTGTCAACCAACATATTTGACTTTGGGTGACTTTAAAGGGGTTATCCAATTTCTGAAACAGAGCCCCCCCCACGTACCGGGCCCCTCACAGGTAATATACTTACTTGCTCCCCGCACCATGAGTCAGTCCCAGCTCCTGGTCCCTGCACCACCGATGCTGCTTCTCCCTGCACACGGATGAAAACAGACGGGGACGAGCCTCCCTAGCATCGCGGGTGACGTCCCCATCCCCACCTGCCATTGGCTGCTCCCCCCTGACACCGGATGTTTTCATCCATGGGCAGGGAGAAGCAATCGCGTTGATGCATGGCTTTTTTTACTTCTGGGCATGGTAAGAAGAGGCTTACATGTGCTGCTGCAGCCAACGACTAGCCTCAATGGTGACATGTCCTCAAGTTGAAAATGACGCATCAGTGATATGCTGGAAGTAAACAATCCAGGGGACTGGAAAATCATTGAACAGAGCCGAGGCTTGAACCTTAGAGTGGGGAGCATGTGAATATAATTATTTCATTAAAGGGGTTCTCCAGGAATTAAGAAAATGAAAATATGTAAATATTACTTTATTATAAATAAATTCCCAAATAACTTTCATTAGTTATAATGGCTCATTTATTCTGGGAAGCAATCATTAGGAGAAACAAAATGGCTGCCGTCCTATTAGTATCACACAAAACCTGTCCTAATCCCACAGGAGGATAAGTTACTTCACAGCACTGAGGTAAAGAGCTGCCTCATCCTCCTCTCTGTCAGGGAGTATGATCCTGAGTTCATGAGGGACATGAAGTACAGAGAGGAGGTGGGAATGTGGATGTGTCCTGCTGTGTGATTAGGACAGGATTTGTGTGTACTAATAGGACGGCGGGCATTTTATTTCTCCTAATGATTGCTCCCCAGACAAAATGAGCCGTTAAAACTAATAAAATGAATTTGGGAATATATTTATAATAAAGTAATATTTAGGTATTTTCATTTTCTTA
Organism: Rhinella marina; assembly: GCA_900303285.1. Lineage (NCBI taxonomy): Eukaryota > Metazoa > Chordata > Amphibia > Anura > Bufonidae > Rhinella > Rhinella marina. The sequence goes on from ONZH01025786.1 coordinate 11,028, forward strand.
ATTCCCGGAGAACCCCTTTAAGTTCCACATGCTAACTGGAAAACCACTTTAAGATGAGACGCCTACTCTCACTCTAATTAAATGGGGCAAGTAAAGTATTCGTGTAATACTATATTTTTGTCTACCCCCGAGAGAAGATTAAATTGCCAGGGGTTCCACAATGGTAAAAAGGATGGAATTTGCTAGTGTAGATGAAACCATATTCTTCTATATCTGTAAACTTGTAGCTACCGTCTTCGTATTGTAACTAAGGCTACTTTCATAATTGCGTTTATGCTGGATGGGTCATGGATCAGCAAAAAAGCTGCCTTTAGGTAATACAACCGTCCTGCATCTGTTATGTTAATGGAATCAGCCGCAAGGGAATTAGCAATGATAACAATAATTAGTTTATTGGGATAAAATTTGGGACCTCAAAAATAATTTAAACGTTATTTTGGCTGAACTATTACATGAGAAAACAATCTCCAACCTAATTAAATCATCTGAAAATATGAAATACAAAGTGCTCTGACTGTTGGTAATAGGTGCTTTGGTCTAGGGAAAATAAATGGTTCCGCGTAATTGAACTGAAGTGCAATAGATGTCTTTAGCTAGACATCTGGATAATTTCTTCAGGACCTTTATTTGTGCAAGTGTTTTACATTAAAATACACTTTTGATTTATCTTTTAAATAAAAATGTTTTACAAAGTAGTAATTAACCAAATTTTTTCCTCTTATTAACCACATGGACAACTGATGGTAGTCAGAAAGGTGTGTAAAAATTACATTCCAACTATGACAAAGCTTGGTTATTAGTGTTGAGCGAGCATGCTCGGCTGAACTCGCTGTTCGGCCAAGCATGCCTACTCTCGGGTCCACTCGGTGTTCGGCCAAACACCGAGTGTACTCGAGCGCAATGCTCAAGTCTCTTCCCCGCACTGTAATGTTGATTTGTACACTAATTGCACTAATGCGTACAAATTCAGTTAATTAGCATACTTTTACGGGTGAAAGGAGTAAAAGAAGGAAGAAGTCGCGATTCTGACCTTTTTCTATTAACCAGACACCCTCCCCTCTTCCGAGCGGGGGGTGCCTGGTTTAGTCCCATTGACTAACATTATGCTTGGCCAGAGCAACCGAGCATACAAGCACAGAAGTACTCGCTCAACACTATTGGTTATATAGTGAGTGTATGTAAAATCACACAGCAGCAGACAGTCATGAGGTGGAAGGAGATGGGGAGATGAGGAGAAGTGAGAGATCAATCTCTTCATGAATAGAGCCGGTTTCTGCAATGAGGAATTAAATACATGCTAGCCTTTAGCCGAGATACATAGCATACTCAATGTTCTGACCATCAATTTCTATGTAAGGGAAGGTACATAAGTACAAGAGGTTGAATCTAGTATAAAGATGACATCACAAGAACTGTTAAATTTCTTTAACCCTAAATGATTAGTTTTTGATTATTTTTGACATATGATCTCGTCCTATAAGCCAATAAACCTGTATTTAGGTCCTATAAAAAATAAAATCCTTCCTACACATAAAACAAAATGAATTTCTTACAGATAGAATTGGCTAAATGATAGAATTCATTCATAGTGAGTTCCTTATCATATGGATTTATGGAATATCCATTAGGTTGGGTGCTGAGGCAAGTGCATAGAGGTGTATAATTAGGAATATTAGGAATAATATAAGTGGTGTAATCACCGTAAAAAAAAAACAAGTCTTGAGTTCTTATTGGTGGAAGCAACTTGTGGATTAATTGATTTTTATCTTTATTACAGATTTAACTTAGTCTAGTTATGTATACTACTGGCAAATAAAAAAAAGAACACCTAAAAGGAGTTGTAATAAAAAGCCTATTTTACAATACGGCAATGCTGGAGGGTGTTACATGTAATGATCCAAGTTCCAAGATCCTTACTTTATATACACATGTTGCACAGACCTTTTTTTTGTCTGGTATCGTTGTTGTTGTTTTTTTCTGACAGCACTGTTTTTCTTCTGGTCTCTTACAGAATTGTTGGCTGGGTGTTGTTGAAGTGCTCACTTTGTCTGCTAGATGAACAGGTGCGTCTTCTGTGCAATTTATGGACTTTGAAAAGGCCAAATAGTGGGACTTCGAGTTAGACGAAGTGATGTTTCAACAAGATAATGCCACTGCTCACAACGTGCTTTACAGGGTATCCAGCAGCTCCCATGGCCAACCATCCGACTAGGCATTGAGAATGCCTGGAATTGGATGGGGCATGATGCAAGTGTAACAGGTCACCGCTGCTGCTGGCTATTGAATGCAGTGGTCATGTGACTACCCCCCCCAATTAATGGATGTTGTTATCTGCACGCAGGGAAGATGCAGAGACAGCTGTGGAGTCATCAGTAAGGAAACCGATGGCGAGAATCTGGTAAGTATGGTCAGCACCGCGGCAGACATTTGGGTGGAAAAGGGGGGGTGTTAAATTTTGGATAACCCCTTTAAGTTTTCTAGGGGATCTGTTTTAATTTCCACTAGTGTATTAACAATCTAGTATATGTTCTACTATAGTTAAATACCCTGCCCCTATACTTATTATTATACGCCACTGGACCTCATATGAACATTTCCAGGAACCAAAAGAGAAATGGCCATCTTTATCTATTATCATGTCTTGGTTTTGTATCACTGTAACAAGAAATTCAGTTTCACTCTACATTTTGGCATTTGTTGCCTTGTACTTTAAAGCACACAGTTTCACAGTCCCCAGTTTGTAAGCAGGTGCTATGTCTGCTTGGACAAGGCATCTCTTTGTCATTCCATTCCAATCATATGCTACTATTTCTGTCAAAATCCTGCAAACTCTGGTGAACCATGGTTATTTAAGTTCACCTTATAAAAAACTTTATACCATCTATAACATGGTTGTGCCAAATGGTGGTGTATGATAAATACTTTCTAGACATTTTAGTATGAAGATCTTGTTACTCATATAGAAATAATGAATGTAGACAGAGACAAATTCTAAAGACTAGTACATAAATAAATAAGAGCAATTTAGGGGGTTATCCAAGATGCATTGCAATCCTGTGTGGCCACCCATTCCAGATAAGGCTACTTTCAATATAACGTTAATATTTTCCTGTATTGAGATCTGTCATAGGGTCTCAATACCAGAAAAAACGCTTCTGTTTTTGTCTCCATTCATTGTCAATGGGCACTAAATGTAATTGAACAGAACAGAATGCACCAAAACCGTTCTCATACCGGAGAGCAAACCACAGCATGCTGCCGTTTGCTTTCTGTCCTGGGTTGCGGAGCAAGACGGACCGTGATGACCCACAATGCAAGTCAATGGGGATAGATCCGTTTTCTCTGACACAATAGAAACGGATCCGTTCCCCATTGACTTTCAATGGAGTTCATGACGGATCCGTCTTGGGTATGTTAAAGATAATACAACCAGATCTGTTCATAACGGATGCAGATGGTTGTATTATCAGTAATGGTAAGCGTTTTTTGCTGAACCCTGCTGATCCAGAAAAACGCTAGTGTGAGAATAGCCTAATGTGCCATACATTGGCAAGTAATCCCAGCCTGGCATTAGAACCTGCAGTGCATGGGTCAGTCTGAATCCCTTGCAGGCGCTTTGACTAGAGATTCAGACTCTTGTGATCCCAGCCCTATAATCCCAGGGTGGGATCCCATGAGCAATATGCAGCACATGATCCGAGAAGGATCACTGGCATATGTCGCATAACCCTTTTAAGTGCAATAATATGATCCCACCCAAGTGATAAATAAGTGCAGAAAGAGAGAGGGCCCTGCCAAGAAGCTTCAAGTATATATTTATACATATGTATTCATTAAGCATCCTTCACTGGTATATTTTATTGTTTGATGACTGGAAGGTTTGCCCAACTTTTTCTGTGTAGCTGCACGAGTGAATTTTAGGGATCTTGTTTCAATTATAATATTTAGAGAGAGACCTCAGGGTGTGCGTGTCAAAAACCTGGTGAGTAATCTTTGCACTGTTTTGGTACTTTGGTATGCGATGTATGGACATAATAGATCATACCAATTATTATTATCATTTTAAAGCAATATTAATTTCAAGGTACTGTACATATAAAATACAAAACTGTTTAATTATATAACGTGAGACAATAAAAGCAACAAACACAACAAACAGGATCTTAATGAGTGACAAACTGGTACAGAAGAGAACACTATCTATAGTACAAGTTGGGTAATTCAATGCTTTTCTGTGTAGTACTGCTGTGTGAGTAGGTGACGGGTCCTTATAAAGTTTGGCATTATACAAGTGTACTATATACTTTGAGACTTTTTATAATTTGTATCTTATGAAATATATTACAAAAATATCCTTTATGATAATCTTTATTGGTTGGTGGAATCTTTTAGATGTTCATGTTTTTAATTGTAAGTATTGAACTCAGAGAATCCCCCATATCTTGCAATATATTTTAGCAATAGTATTTTACATATATTACATATTTATGTGACTAATAAAGATTTTTTTTAGACTTTTATGTTGGACTGGTTTCCTATATGTTAGTAGATTTGCTATATATATAAATATAGGTAAAAGAACGCTGGACTGGTGATGTGAAATAGCATGCAGCCTAACCACACAAGAATGTAATGGATCCCCTTTGCCATTTTTTGAGGAGGAGGACACGTGGGATTGTATCCCCTGTTCTAGGCCTGGGTTACATAAGATTCCAGAAGATGAGAGATCCTGATTGGGATGATCAGAAACGAAGCAACCGTTCCTTCTATGTGCCACAGCTGCCTGATAGGATTCCTACCAGCTAGTCTTAGATGTTTATTTGTGACGTTGAATGAGGACTTGGAGTTAGCTTAGCTTTAAACTTCTACTATTAAATAAATAGTTATTTCATTTATATTTTTAATGTTTTGGTCATGATCTATAATTGTCAAACTGAATGTATATTGCATTCAAGAGGCTTTCATTTTGTGAAAATCCAATTAATCTTTTCACCTATCACTGTGCACAAAAAGAAACATATGGGGTGAGCAAAATTTCCAGATAAAAAGTTATGTTAGTGTAGGGATCCATCTGAATGAGGTCTCCTTATCTTGGCAGGTGAGCTCATGCAGTTAAATCAAAATGTGCACCTCACAAAGTACAGTAACAATACCTGCTTGTTTTACTGTGAATTCTGAGATTCAGAAATAAATAGGCTTAACATAATTTAGGTGCATAAAAAGTTTACAAAACTATGAAAAAAATTATATACAGAAGATAACATACAGAGTAAAGTAAGTAACATTAATTAAAATAAAATTAATGATCTTGTAGAAGGCTTGCACAGTAAAATATCAATTTTTGCAGATGACACTAAACTGTGTAAAGTAATTAACACAGAGGAGGACAGTACACTGCTACAGATGGATCTGGATAGACTGGAGGCTTGGGCAGAGAAGTGGCAGATGAGGTTTAACACTGACAAATGTAAGGTTATGTATATGGGAAGGAATAATGCAAGTCACCAGTACATACTAAATGGTAAAGCATTGGGTAACTCTGACATGGAAAAGGACCTAGGAATTTTAGTGAACAGCAAACTAAGCTGTAGAAACCAGTGCCAGACAGCTGCTGCCAAGGCCAATAAGATAATGGGGTTGCATCAAAAGGGGCATAGATGCCTGTGATGAGAACATAGTCCTGCCACTTTACAAATCACTAGTCAGACCAGACATGGAGTACTGTGTACAGTTCTGGGCTCCTGTGAACAAGGCAGACATAGCAGAGCTGGAGAGGGTTCAGAGGAGGGCAACTAAAGTAATAACTGGAATGGGTGGGCTACAGTACCCAGAAAGATTATCAAAATTAGGGTTATTTACTTTAGAAAAAAGACGACTGAGGGGAGATCTAATAACTATGTATAAATATATCAGGGGTCAGTACAGAGATTCTCTCCATGATCTATTTATCCCCAGGACTGTGACGAGGGGACATCCTCTGCGTCTGGAGGAAAGAAGGTTTGTACATAAACATAGAAGAGGATTCTTTACGGTAAGAGCAGTGAGACTATGGAACTCTCTGCCTGAGGAGGTGGTGATGGTAAGTTCATTAAAAGAGTTCAAGAGGGGCCTGGATGTATTTCTGGAGGGTAATAATATTACACGTTATAGTTACTAAAGAGGGGTCATTGATCCAGGGAGTTATTCTGATTGCCTGATTGGAGTCGGGAAGGAATTTTTTTCCCCTAAAGTGAGGAAAATTGGCTTCTACCTCACAGGGGTTTTTTTTGCCTTCCTCTGGATCAACTTGTAGGAAAACAGGCTGAACTGGATGGACAGATGTCTTTTTTTTGCCTTACAAGCTATGTTACTATGTTACTATGTAACAGTCACCAAAGCCACAAACAAATGAGCCAGCTCCCAATCGACCAGTGCCCAACATGGCATCTGGCCATATGATACAAAGAAAGGTAGTGGTAGCAACATATATCTTGCCCTGATTATGTCTTCAATGGAGCCTAGCTCTTTGTTATATAGCTAGATGTTTTCCCCACTAACCAACTGCATTACAAATAATTAATTCCAAAAAGTATTTATTGAATTGATTGCATACAAGGAGAAATCACAAATATGGTATAAGAATGTAACAGAAGGCAAATAAATTTCTCCTATGGGTACATTTGCATATGTAGTACAGTGAATATGGAGATCTATGATATGAACAGAACAGTTATACAACAATAAAAAATTATGTCAATAAACATGAGTCGTCTAATTCTGTCAAAACTATATCTATAAGAGAAGCAAAGAAAGAGAAAACGGTCTTTGGGACTCCCCCGGTCAGGGGTATGAAGGGAAAGAAAGGGGATAGGGAGATAATAATTGGTCCCCCCACATCTTGTGATGTCTGATTATAGGCATAAGTAATATTGCAAATTAGGGGAATTTGAGCATTTCAGCCAGGGGTTCCAAACCTGCAGATAACGTTCCCTGGTATCCTGTAGTGTAGCATTTAGTTTTTCATACAATATAATAGTATTAACCCTATGAATAACAGCTGATATTGAAAGAGAGGGTGTACGCCATCTGGACGCTATGTGAATCCTGGCTGACATCAGAATAAATTGGAGAAGTTTATATTCTGTATAATTGAGTGTCGGTGGTTTTAGGCCCAAGAGATATATAGGCACTGATAGGGAAATGTCTTTCCCAAATACTTCATATAATCCTCTTTTAATATTAGACATTACAAATAATTAAAGGAGAAAGGAACACTAAAATACCTTGCAGCACACTACTAAATATAGAGTAAATGGTAACCTTTACTATAATAATCTTAACCTTTTATTATTTTCTCTAAAAATGAATTCCTCTGATTTAATATGGAATTTTTTTTTCTGCCAGATTCTATGTGAATCTGTGAGTAAACAAAATTGTGGCTGTGTGCATCATGATTTTCACAAGAATTCAGAAACCAACACTAAAGAAGCACTCCAGGAATTTCTTGGACCTATAATGCAAATTCATCAGCACTATTCCAGCATCTTCATTTGATCCAAGCCAAATTGCATCTGCATATAGTATGGCCTTCCTTTATAAGCACTTGGGTCACTTGATCCCCAGTCTTGTATCCAGTTCAGAGAATGCTGTTCTGTGTAGACAGGCTGTCAGACTCTCCTGTGAAATACAGAATTACATCATCATATAGTAAATCCTTCCTGGCCATTCTCAGGTGCCGTCCTTCTCCAGTATATTCTGTTTGCTTTGTTCCTTTGTATGTTCCCATGAAAAGAGTGCTACTATGCAGAGTGCTTCTGAAGATCTAATTTATAATGTAATAGATAATAAAGCCCTCCTGACTCACACTAACTGTCTATGCTTTCTATGTGTGCTTTATGTGGATCCAGGGTCAGGGGACAGTATAGGCCCAAGGAGAGGCTCTGCTGGATGTGTCAAAAGGTACCCCAGTATCAAGGATGATTTATAGACTGAGAGAAGAGCCACCACAGCCTGTCTATTATAAGTGTGTAACGTTGGAGGATTGTGCCTTTCATTAGAGAAAACTGCCAGACTGCTTTATTGCTGTACTGCTGTAATAACTAGAGAATTTCAGGATAAATTTGATTTGCTGCGAAGCCAAATTTCCTTGTGCTTCGTGGTAGTGAATCAGTTTAACTTGAAGTAGTGTAAAAAACAAACAAAAAAAAATATACTTACCTCCTCCATTTGCTCGCGATGGACCAGCCGCCACCTTCTTCATTGAAGATCTCATCTGAAATTCTGTGCGTGGTGACATATGACGCACAAGATCTTCAAGCAAGATGGCGGTGGCCAGCCCATTGCAATCAAATGGGAGGCAGTAAGTATGATTTCATTTTTTTCTGTTAATTTTACACTGTATAATTATTCTCAGATGCCGCGATCATGTATGAACACGGTATCTGAGGGGTGCAATGATGGGGGAGGCAGAGCCATTGCAGCTCCCTGTCATTGCATCCGCTACTTACAAAAAATGCGTTTCGTGATGAAGTAATTAGTCACGAAGCAAATTTTTTTGTAAAATTCAGCAAAGCAGCCAAATTGAATTTTCCAAAACTTCACTAATCTCTAGTAAAAACAGCAAAATTAAACTGTTATTGCTGCACCAGAACTGTGTGCGACATTATTTGTAACCTAATGTCACCTGCCCCACAATCAGCTTTCACACATGCATACAATATGCTGATGTTGAACAGAATCCAGATCCAGTATTACATCTGAAGCTGAAGTGGACCAGGAGGAAGGAGGGTAAGAAAAAAGAGTTTATTGGAGTAACTGGAACGCATTAACCACAGACCTAAGTTACTACAGTAACTCTGCTGACAGACTGTGATAGCTGCAACCCCGATAGCTGTTATTTGTAACTGGAGAAGTACACATACTACATTTAGAGCATACTACATTTTCAGTAATCCATTGCATTCTCCCAAAATACTCCCAACATGTTTGGTACAGTGTGTCAAATATTAAGCCTTTAATGGGATTACAGAATGTTTTTATCTGTCACTTTGCCATATGTGGATATATTTTTACTTGTGGCCTCTGTAATGTGCTGAAATTGCAGTTCACTTTTTATTACAAAATATGAATATTTCTGCTACAATTTCGCTGATAATACATTGCTGCAATAGTTACATGCCCCACTTAAGAGGAAAAAACATTGCTTTTTTGTTGTAAATAAATTCCACACCAATGATTAACAGTGGTCCTCAAAGCCTTGTCATCACACTTAATCTCAATTGAAAATCTTACAAAGTTTTATAAAGCTAAGAGGATTTAATTAAAACCATATTTCAATGTTTAAGAGTACTTTTCCTCATTCACCTAAAAGGCAGGAGGAGCAATATAATGTAGAAGAATTAGTTAGACATGAAAAAGGGGAAAGTGGATTTAAAAAAAAAATTGGCTTAAAGGTAGAGATGAGCGAACATGAACTTCAAAGTTTTTCACTAAAGTTCAGTGTAGAGCAGGGATGCTCAACCTACGGCCCTCCAGCTGTTGTAAAACTACAACTCCCATCATGCTCTACTGTAGGCTGATAGGTGTTGGCTGTCCAGGCATGCTGGGAGTTGTAGTTTTGCAACAGCTGGAGGGCCGCAGGTTGAGCATCCCTGGTGTAGAGGGAAGTGGCAGCCTGGGTCTTTAAGTAGGCCTCAGCCCAGCTGCATTAATCAAGTGGCTGCAGAGTAACTTGTTCCAGGGCTAGGAACAGAGCCCCTCACCATATATAGGTGAGAAACCTAGGTGGAATAGATACACCATTTAACACTTAACTTGCTGCCACTTTACATACCCTCCCCCTCTGCTCAGACCTATAGGGAAGAGCCAGGGGCGGACTGGGAACTTAAAGTGGCCCTGGAAAAAATAGTAAAAGTGGCCCTGTTTTGGAGTTGGGTCCAAATTGATGGAAGGCAGGGCCAGCAATACCATATTGTGGTACATTATACCACCTCAACAGAGCCAAATACCACAGTCCATCACAATATACTGCCAGCAGCACAAAATATATCCCCCAAATTTCACTGGCCGGCTGTGAGTAGGGCTCAGGTGGCCCTCTGGGCATCGGCCCACCGGGAAATTTCCCTGTAAGGTCTATGGCCAAACCGCCCCTGGGAAGAGCACCATGTGCCCCTAGAAAGTGGACCCGTGACAACGCGTCCAAATTGCCTTGCTCCGAGCCCGCACAATGTTCAACAAAAAAATTTGAAGTCTTGCAATGCCAAAATCCACCAAGTCACTCTCGCATTCTTCCCTTTATTTTGTGCCATCCATTTTAATGGTGAATGGTCAGTGATCAACCTAAATTGTCTCCCCAGCAGATAATACCTAAGGGACTCAATGGCCCACTTAAGGGCTAAGTATTCCCTTTCTATTATTGCATAATTCATTTCTGCGGAGGATAACTTTCTGCTAAGGTACATGATGGGATGTTCCTCACCATTAACCACCTGAGAAAGGACGGCTCCTAACCCAACATCTGAGGCATCTTGCCTGTATTATGATGAAGCAGACTGCCAGCATCGGCTGCCTGCTTCATCATCCCTCCGTTCCCCCTGGGCTGGCTAACAGTCAGCCTTGGCTCCGACCCCTCCACCGACCAGATCAACCGATGTCTTGGTGCTCCTGCAGATGTTTCTAGGAATAAGGTAAGTATATGGTGTTTATTTTTTTAACTTTCTGTGAGTGGCACAAGGTGGGCATATTACTGTGGGGCACAACATGTTATTGGGGGGGGCAAAACTTATTACTGGGGCACAATGTGGGCATATTACAGGGACCCAACATATTACTGGAGGGCACAAAGTGGGCATGTTACTGGGGGCACAACTTATTACTGGGGGGCACAATGTGGGCATATTACTGGGGAGCACAGCTGGGCATATTACTGGGGGCACATAACAGGGCATAATACTGAGGGGCACATAACAGGGCATATTACTGGGGGGGGGCACATAACAGGGCATTTTACTGGGGGGCACATAACAGGACATATTACTAGGAGCACAGCTGGTCATATTACTGGGGCATATAACTGGGCATATTACTGGGGCACAGCTGGGCATAATTATAGATGTGTGGCCTAGTGCTGAAAAAATTTGCCGCGCCACGCTCTGCGCGCGCCGCACAATGTGTCCCTCTTCGTTCATTTACAAAGTTGGGAGGTATGAGATCTGTGAGAGGAGCTGCTAACGTGCAAAATTTGGTACAAACCTTCTATAATATCCAGTTATCTTTAAGAAGACTTTGACCTGCTTTTTGGATACGGGTCGAGGCCAGTTTTTAATAGCCTCAATTTTGTCAATTTGAGGCTTGATGATGCCTCGCTCAATGTTGTAGCCTAGGTAACGAGCTTCTTCTAGGCCTATGGTACATTTTTTTGGGATTTGCAGTTAAACCAGCTTCTAAAATTTAGTCCAGAACCGCTTGGACTTTTGCCAGATGGGATTCCCAGTCTGAACTGAAAACAACAACATCATCTAAATATGCAGCTGGATATTCTTGGTGAGGCTGTAAAATAAGGTCCATCAGCCTCTGGAAAGTGGCTGGGGCACCATGTAAGCCAAACAGGAGGACAACATATTGGAAATGGCCATCGAGTGTGGAAAACGCAGTTTTTTTCCTTGGCCTCTTCAGTAAGTGGAACCTGCCAATAACCTTTAGTGAGGTCCAGAGTTGTTATATAGCTGGCAGGCCCTAAACCTCTCAATCAACTCATCAGCCCTTGGCATAGGATAGGCATCAAATTTTGATATTTCATTTAACTTCCTGGAAGTCATTACAAAATCTTAGACTACCATCAGGTTTGGGAATGAGGACTATGGGGCTTGACCAGCCACGTTGTGATTTCTCTATCACCCCAGAGACACTTTTTTTTTAACTTCCTCTGAGATGGCCTGCCTCTGGGCCTCTGGTACTCGATATGGCTTCTGTCTTATCTTTTGTCCAGGCTCAGTCACAATGTCATGCTTTATGACAAGGGTTCGGCCTGGTAATTCTGAAAATGTCTCTCTATTTCTTTGTACAAACTCTCTAGTCTCTTGAGTTTTGAACTGCAGACAGGGTTTCTGCGATATGGACCTCTGGTATCTCATTACTAGTACCCTCCCTCGGCTGATTTATAGCTGTGAGAAACCTCGCGATCCTTCCATGGTTTGATTAGATTTATGTGATATATTTGAAGGGGTTTTCTTTTTCCTGGCTGATAAACCCTATAATTCACTTCATTTACCTTCTCTCGGATCTCATAGGGACCTTGCCACTTGGACAGAAACTTGCTTTCTACTGTTGGTATCAGTACTAACACACGGTCACCTGGTTGAAATTCCCTGATCTTGGCTGACCTATTGTAAACCCTAGCTTGCGCCTCCTGGGCCTGCTGCATATGTTCTCAAACAATCGGCATAATGCCCGTAATTTTGTCTTGCATTTGATCAATATATTCAATAACACTTTTATGGGGGGTATGCTCTTGTTCCCAGGTCTCTTTGGCTATGTCCAAAATCCTTCGAGGATGTCTACCATATAGGAGCTCAAACGGGGAAAACCCTGTTGACGCCTGTGGCGCTTCCCGTATGGAAAACATAAGATAGGGCAACATGCAATCCCAGTCTTTTCCATCTTTATCAACCACCTTTTTAAGCATCCCTTTAAAGGGGTTATCCCACGAATAATGTAAAAAATGAAAATCAGACATCATATAGTACATGACAATCTCTTTCTAACAAAGCTAGAACCAGCCCTGTACCTGACATGGATCCAGAGATCTCCCCATTCATTGCTCTGCTAGATTTATATCAAGCTGACAGCTCGGGGAGTGTCTTTTCTGCTGCAGCTAAGGGGGCGTGTCCATGCTCTCCCTATCACAACTCAGGAGACAGTTAAAAAGTTGAATCTGAGCATGTGCAGCCTGCTCGGTGAATAGGTCAAAGAAATAATAAATTAAGTGGTCCTATACAGATACATTTTATTGAATAACTCAGTGGCTATACAAAATTTTTAATGACATGTAATTACAAAAGTATTCCGATCCAGGTGCTGGTTTGAAAACTGTAGAATATTTTTCGTGGGACAACCCCTTTAAGTGTTCGATTGAATCTTTCCACAAGACCATCAGTCTGAGGATTATATACTGAGGTACTGTACATAAATGCGTAATTTTTAACAGCCGACATAGCTCCTTAGTAACCTTGGACATAAAGGGTGTTCCCTGGTCTGTTAGACTTTCTGCTGGGATACCGTACGGGTGAACATTTGGAACAGTTCTTTTGCTATAACCTTAGATGATGTGTTCCTGAGAGGTATTACTTCGGGATAGT
>ONZH01025787.1:0-40882 GCA_900303285.1 Rhinella marina
TATCCAACCTCCTTCAAATGTAATGTTAAGACAGCATTAGTAATGTCAAAGTGACAGCTGTACTGTAAAATGATGGCTGCCATTTTGACAGATTTGGATTTGCTAAATCTGATTTTATTTTTGCTAAATTTGAGCAAATCTATTCGCCGCTTCATAGATTCGTATTGAATCTTACAAATTTTCTACTCTGAAGCGAATCTGAATTTTTTGAGATTCACTCAGTTCGATTCGAAAATGTTCTTAAAGCTTTGTACACTACATACTTGTCCAATAAATTGTACGCTAATGCTACGTATAAGTTACTTTATACGCTGATGTGTATGAATTCAGTTAATTAGCAAACTTTTACTGTAAGTTCGCTATTCGTGCCCGGGAAGAAAGCGGTCCCCTGACCTAATGGGAAGGGCTTGCTCTGATACAGTAGATGCTCTGCTGATACAGTATCATGTAGCCAGGGGTCAGACTCAGAGCGTTCCTCCTGCTCCACCATTCCGCTCCAGCAAAGCCCGTCATTTTCTGCCACCTCTCAGCCTTCAGTGCCTCCTCCTAGTGGTGTCCCTCACATATATTTTGTCCCTTGTCATATAATTTATATCATAATCCTGCCGGTCCATCAGCCGGATCACGTATTTAAGCTCTCCAGAGCTAAATGCTGAGGATCGCCTGGATGTCATTTTGCAAAATTCGCTCTGCATCTGAGGAGTGCACGCCGCGGCCTAGCGTCGTGTGTGCCTGCATATTACGCAATCGCTAGACAATAGTACGCTGAGGATTCGTACGCAATTTGTATGCTCATGCGTACGTGTTCACATGAGTTGGGGGGGGGTTGTTTTAGCTAGGTTAAATATTTTGGGGGAACCATCTGACTGATGGTTTCTTGTTCATATATGTGCACATATATAATTTAATAGGGTATATTTTATACATATTTGTCTTGCATGTATTTATGTATGTATTCACTCATTTATTTATCCATATTATTATAGATAAATAGATAATTATAGATATTTTTTTTAATGTAATTATTTAGGTATTTCGTTCTTCATTATTACACAAAGGTTTCATTGGTATTTTTCTGTCCACTCAACCCCCCACATCTTCTCTTTTTTCCCCCTCCTCTCCTCTATACGGGCCCCAGTGTGCGCTGTTTCCGGGCACCTGGAACGCACGTTGGCACGCATCGTGCCATCGGAAGTTCCAGCTGTTTGGTACGCGCCATGACACGCACTGGGCGGTATGTCGGCACTTCATGCGCACGTAACATCCGGTTGCGTACGCTAAGTGGTGGAAGCTCGTACAGGCGTATAGATCATAGTAATGTATTCGCTTCTCCCTGCCTCCATCCCCCATGACCTTTAGGGCATTACAGGTGATTTCACTTTATTTGATTTAGTAATATATATATATATACTGACACACCTTGCTGTATGTCATTACCCCTGAGGAAGCCGTCAAGACCGGCGATATGCGTGGGGCGTTATACCCGGACAACATGCCGTATCATCATTACAACAGATGAGTACTTTGAATATACCTTTGCACTCATGTATTTTGATGTGATATTTTCTATACAGATTTTTAATATTGGTGGTATTTTCTCTTATATATATATATATATATATATATATATATATATATATGTACATTAGTGCTGCGGCGTATGTGTGTCCCATTGTGGACTTCATGTGTTGTCCTGGTTTGTGTTGAACTTATCATGGATTCCCCACATTGTTTTTTCATTGTATACAACTTTTAAAGTGTATGTGGTGTGTTTTTCAATAAATAGTATTTTATTCAGATGTGCGGTCATTCCATGCAGTATTGTCTTTTCTTTGGTATTGGATGATGCATTGTTCAAAACCCCTACCAGCACTCTAACGGATCATATATTAGTGTGCCCCCTTTTTTTCTTTGTTTGGCGTGTTCACATGAGTAGCGTACCTTTAACAACTGTATATTCGTTATTATTGCGCGAATGTTCGCAAAACACGACAGAATAACAAATAATTTGTACGTTAATAGCTTCGTATTAAGATCGAATCTTTTAAAAAATTCAATGAACATTCAGAGAAGCGAATTTTGCATGATTCGCTCATATCTAATGCTGAATTGATTTGCTCATATCTAGTATTTGGTTCTGCTGAAGTGATATTTTGTTCTACACTATGGTATTGCTGGTCCTACCTACTTGTGTTTTCCAGGGCCAATTTAAGTTCCAAGTTCACCTCTGAAATGATGTAACATTACAGGAATAATAAACAGAGTGATGTTGCATTACAGGAATAATACACACAGTGATGTCACAGTACAGAGATAATAAACACAGTGATGTCATAGTGCAGAAATAATAAACATAGTGATGTCACAGTACAGAGATAAGAAACACAGTGATGTCACAGTACAGGGATAATAAACAGAGTGATGTCACAGAGCAGAGATAAACACAGTGATGTCATAGTGCAGAAATAATAAACATAGTGATGTCACAGCACAGGGATAATAAATACAGTGATGTCACAATACAAAGATAAGAAACACAGCGATGTCATAGTGCAGTAATAATAAACACAGTGATGTCACAGTACAGGAACAATAAATACAGTGATGCCACAGTACAGGGATAATAAATACAGTGATGTCACAGTACAGGAATAATAAATACAGTGATGTCACAGTACGGGAATAATAAATAAAGTGATGTCACAGTACAGGAATAATACACACAGTGATGTCACAGTACAGGAATAATACAAAAAGTGATGTCACAGTACAGGAACAATACACACAGTGATGTCACAGTACAGGAATAATACACACAGTGATGTCACAGTACAGGAATAATAAACACAGTGATTTCACAGTACAGGAATAATAAACACAGTGATGTCACAGTACAGGAATAATAAATACAGTGATGTCACAGTACAGGAATAATAAATACAGTGATGTCACAGTACAGGAATAATACACACAGTGATGTCACAGTACAGGAATAATAAACTCAGTGATATCACAGTCTAGGAATAATAAACACAGTGATGTGATAGTACAGAAACACAATAATATCACAGTACAGAGATAATAAACACAGTGATAGCAGGTAGATAACAATAATTAAAAAATTAAAATTCCTGAGAATGGTGGGCCAGAGTTTGACTAGAACTTTTTTCACTTGTGTATGTGCTATGTTAAAAGTAGCAATAAAATTCAAGTACTATATTCGTAGTATGGGATTTTCTTCTATGGGGCACTAGACATTCTTCAGTTTCAATGTTTTAACCTTGTTATATGCTGCTGTCACTATATTACTGGGATTTTTTTTCTCCTGAAATCTTGTTTTTATGTATGCACCTCAATCTAATGCCGATCCTACTACAACTGATACTCAGGTTATTAAATATTATAAGCAAATATTGACCGCAGGGGACATTGCGCACCCACGAAAGCAAATATCCACTATTAAACTGAATTTAACTTTTGACATCAACGGTTTTAAAAATGTTTTGGTAGCAATAGAATTATTAACATGGTTCAGAATCATTCAGATCCAAAAACTCTGGGTTTCAGAAAAATACATAGTAAACTATCCCTGTTGAGTTCCCCAATGAAGTTGACCGCCTCCAGGTGGGTACCGGTCCAAATGAAAAATAGGCCATCAATATATATAGTAATATATGTTTAAGATGGGGCTGTGCAATATGGAGGGAGTTGAAATGCTCCATAAACAAATTAGCGTAACTTGGAGCAAATCGAGTCCCATATCTGAGGATAAACAGAATCCTGAAATGAGAAAATATTGTGTAGTAAAATAAATTCAATAGATTACATCAAAAACTCAATTTGTATGTCTTCTTTCCTCCAGGCGCAGAGGATGTCCCATCGTCACAGTAACAGTCCTGGGGATAAATAGATCATGGGAGAGATCTCGGTACTGACCCCTGATATATTTATACATAGTTATTAGATCTCCGCTCAGTCGTCTTTTTTCTAAAGTGAATAACCCTAATTTTGATAATCTTTCTGGGTACTGTAGTCCACCCATTCCAGTTATTACTTTAGTTACCCTCCTCTGAACCCTCTCCAGCTCTGCTATTTCTGACTTGTTCACAGGAGCCCAGAACTGTACACAGTACTCCATGTGTGGTCTGACTAGTGATTTGTAAAGTGGCAGGACTATGTTCTCATCACGGGCATCTATGCCCCTTTTGATGCAACCCGTTATCTTATTGGCCTTGGCAGCAGCTGTCTGACACTGGTTTCTACAGCTTAGTTTGCTGTTCACTAAAATTCCTAAGTCCTTTTCCATGTCAGAGTTACCCATTATTTTACCATTTACTTACCCACATACAGACATTTTCTCCCAGTCCATGCATTCTCATTTTATATACTAACCTTTTATGTGGTACTGTGTCAAATGCTTTGGAGAAGTCCAGATATACGACATCCATTGATTCGCCGCGGTCCAGTTACCTCCTCATAGAAACTGATTAAATTGCTTTGACATGACCGATCCCTCATAAAGCCATGCTGATATGGAGTCATTTGCTTATTTTCATTGAGGTACTCCAAGATAGCATCTCTTAGAAAACCCTCAGTTTACCCACAACAGATGTTAAACTTACTGGCCTATAGTTTCTGGGCTCTGTTTCTGGACCCTTCTTGAATATTGGCACCACATTTGCTATGCGCAAATCCTGTGGAACACTACCTGTCAGTATAGAGTCCTTAAATATCAGAAATAAGGGTCTGGCGATTACATTACTTGATTCTCTTAGGATACGGGGGTGTATGCCATCCGGTCCTGGCGATTTGGCTATTTTAATCTTTTTAAGACGGCGCTGTACCTCTTCCTGGGTCAGACAGGGCACTTTTAAAGGGGAATTTACTTTTATACTCTGCATTTCATCTGACAGTTTATTTTCCTCAGTGAATACAGTGGAGAAAAAGATATTTAGTAGCTTTGCTTTCTCTTCATCGCTCTCTGCAACTCCCCCCTCATTACTCTGTAAGGGGCCGACACCTTCAGGTTTATACTTTTTACCATTTATAAAATTAAAGAACATTTTAGGATTAGTTTTACTCTCTTTGGTGATTAATCTCTCAGTCTCTAGTTTGGCTGTTTTTATTTGTCTTTTACATATTCTATTTTTTTCCTTATAGTTTTTCAATACTTCCTCGCCACCCTCCTGTTTTAGTGATTTAAATGCTTTCTTTTTGTCATTTATTGCTTTCTTTACAGTTCTATTTATCCACATTGTTTTTTTTCATGTTCCTTAACCTTTTATGCCCATAAGGTATGTACCTCTCACAATTAGATATTAGGATGCTTTTAAAAATATCCCATTTTGTGGCTGTATTTTTATTTTTGAGGACATTGTACCAGTTAGTTAGGCCTATGGCCTCTCTTAGTTGGCAAAATTTTGCTTTGTTGAAGTTTGGTATTTTTGTTCGTCCCTGAAGAAACGCTCTTTTAAATGACAATTGGAAGGTTATTATGTTATGGTCACTGTTTCCCAGGTGTCCCCCAACCTGTACATCTGTTGTTCTGTCAGGTCTATTGGTTAACACTAAGTCCAGTATGGCCGTCCCTCTAGTCGGGTCCTGAACCAGTTGAGAAAGGTAATCCTCCTCACACATCACGAATTCCAGTTCACAAGTTTTATTAGTCAGGCTTCTGGCATTAGTGTACATACAATTAAGAGGTTTATGTATATTTTTTAGCCTACACCTTTCCTTCTGAACTGTTCTAGTTCCTCCTTCCATTCCTCCGCCAGTTCCATTACCTTGCCCCAGGTCTCTATCTGCAGTTCCCCTATCTATCTACAGTATCTTCCCCTCCTATAATGTAGTTACCCCCCCCCCCCAGTCCCTAGTTTAAACACTTCTCCAGCCTTCTAGCCATCTTCTCCCCAAAACAGCTGCCCCTTCCCCATTGAGGTGCAGCCCATCCCTGCGGTACAGCCTGTAGCCAACAGAGAAGTCGGCCCAGTTCTCCAGGAACCCAAACCAGTTCCTACACCAGTTCTTTAGCCACTTGTTAACCTCCCTAATCTCCCGCTGCCTTTCTTGTGTGGCTCGTGATACAGGCAGTATTTAGGAAAACACTACCTTTTGTTTTTAATGGCACAATATTGAGGTATACATAACTTACTAATTAACGTTTATTAACTCTTTTTATGGGAAATGGGAAAAAACAATACTGCCTCTGAGATTTTCCAGTATATATTTTGCAGCATTCATTTTTTGGCATAAATAACATTATTATAACTTTTCTTTCAGTTGGTACAGTTACAGTGATAGCTAATACATATAATCATTTTTTACATTTTCCTACTTTTACAGAATGAAAACCTTTTTAAAACATGTTTTTACATCACCATATCACAACATCCATAACTTTTTTATTTTTCATTCTACAGAGGTCTAGAATAGGGAGCACACCATTAATTCAGAATGACCTTATAGTGTATTTAAAAATGGGCTTTTCTAAACCACATGTCTTTTTTTAAGATTCATCCATTCATTTATTTCAGGTACACTAGAGCTAAGCCTATATTTTTAATTGATGTCAGACTGGGAAACGTTGTATGCACCAGACAAGCTTATTATGAGTGCACTCTACTGTATTTTCATAAGAGTGAATGTTCAGCAACCGCAATAGTCTTAATTACAGCTGGTGACTTGATTTTCCTAAGTGCTCCTACACTTCTGCAGTTTCTACACCTCTTTCTAATTTTAACTCTTTAGTGACCAGCCTGTTTTGGGCCTTAATGACCAAGAGTTTTTCTCTTGATACAGCTGTATGAGGGTGTCACGACAGGGGAAGAAGGGATAGTGTGCCCTGTCTGAACCCCACCTCTTTCCCTGCCTACTTACAGTAGATGCCCTAGGCGGCAAAAACGTAACTTGGAGACGGTCCCTATGCTGAATACGTGCACAGGGTAGGAAAGGGAAACACAAGGAAAGACGAACACAGACGGAACACAACACAATACAGAAGAGTCAGCAAGCCAAGTCACAAGCAGGAGGTCACGTCAAATACCAAGGGGAAGAGCAAAGCGTAGTCAAAGTCCGAAGCCAAAATCCAATATACCAATAAATCCAATAGCAAGGTCAAACAGGCAGCACTGATCTCAGAAGACTAATCACCACAGGTTGCCAGTTTAAATAGCCCTCCAAATAGGTCATGTGACATGGCCAGTGTCACATGACCTCATTTGCATAATGAGCGCTGGCCAAACGTGACCAGCGCTCAAATTAATACTAAATTGGTCGTGTGGCGTGGTCAGCGCCACATGACCTTATATACAGTGCCCCCAGAGTAAATTAAATATATACATAGTCTGAGCACTGGTTCCCCAGGCCAGCGCTCAGAAGCCCCTGCCTGCTCATTAGTCTAGGGGGCGGGGAGGACGCCGGACGCGCGGCAGCAGAGAGGGGGCCGGGTCCTTCCCTAGCAGCGTCGCCATGGAGACAAGGACGCTTCCTGCGTCCTCGCTCCATGTGGCCGATGGGAGACCGGCGGCGCAACACAGGTGGACCGCGCCGCCGGCTCCCCGTTACAGTATCCCCCCCTTCATGAGGGGCCACCGGACCTTTAACTGGGGGAGCCGGCTTCTCAGGATGTACCCTATGAAAATTCTTAATTAGAGTGTCAGCATGTATCCTGGTACCCAAGACCTGTTCTCTGGACCGAACCCCTTCCAATGCACGAGATACTGGAAGGAGTTCCAGACCTTCCTCACGACAACGATCCTAGCAATCTCATGCTCCGTTTGTCCTGCCACCTCAACCGGAGGCGGAGGCTGTTCCTCAGGACCAACGGGAGCAACATAATACTTAAGCAATGATTTATGAAAGACGTTATGAATATGAAGGGAGTCATGTAAACTCAGCTTAAAGGACACAGGATTAATCACTTTGGTGATCTCGTATGGACCAATGAAACGAGGCGCAAATTTATATGATGGTACTTTCATGTGTAGATTTTTTGTAGACAACCACACCTTGTCCCCCACCTTGAAGTCAACACCCCTTGAACGTTTCCTATCAGCCTTAGCTTTTTGGATCCCTTGGGCTCTTTCCAGGTTTGATTGAACCTGTGCCCAAACTGTGCACAGTTCCTGGGAAAAAACGTTGACCTCTGGGACAACAGAAGTGGACGAGGAAAGAGAACCAAAACGCGGATGAAATCCCAAGTTACAGAAGAACGGTGATACCCCAGAGGATGTATTAACACGGTTATTTATAGCAAACTCAGCTAGAGACAGGAACCTGGACCACAGATGCTGGTTATCTGCAACATAGCACCTGAGAAATTGTTCAACAGATTGGTTAAGACGCTCTGTCTGACCATTGGTCTCCAGATGAAATGCCGACGAAAAGGACAAGGAATTGTCAATCTTATGACAGAAGGCCTTCCAAAACCTGGACACAAACTGCACACCCCTGTCTGATACGATGTTCTCAGGAATACCATGCAGTCTAACGATGTGATCTACAAATACAGAAGCCAAAACCTTCGCAGAGGGTAGTTTACACAATGGAATAAAATGACACATCTTACTGAATCTGTCTACCACAACCAAAATCACGGTTTTACCCTCAGAGCAAGGTAAATCCGTGATGAAATCCATGGACAGGTGGGACCATGGTCTATTAGGTATGGGTAACGGATGCAACTCACCCATAGGCCGTGTCTTAGAATTCTTGGACCTGGCACAAGTGTTGCACGCAGTCACAAAAGCCTGAACATCCCTGGATATCGATGGCAACCAATAATTCCTGGAAACTAACTCCTTAGTGGCATTGATACCAGGATGTCCACATAACACAGAATTATAGCACTCACCCAGCAGTCGCAAATGCAAATGGGCTGGTACAAATAACCTATCATTGGGGGTACCAGCGGGAGTGACATGTTGTCCTGCCGAAATTTCAAAGGTTAAATCAGACGAGGTAGCAGCCACGATAATGTCAGCTGGCAGGATGGACTCAGGAGAAACCTCAGGAGGCTGACACGCCTGAAAACTTCGTGACAAGGCGTCAGCCTTAGTGTTCTTGCTTCCGGGCCTAAAAGTAACACAAAAATCAAAGCGAGTAAAAAACAAAGCCCACCTCGTCGGTCTAGGATTTAAATGTTTAGCAGGTCTAAAAACAGGAGATTTTTGTGATCCGTAAGGACCGTAATATGGTGTAATGCCCCCTCTCTGATTCTAATCAGATTATAAGCCCCTTTTAAATCCAGCTTAGAGAACCATCAGGCTCCTTGGACCTGGTTTAGTAAGTCTGGAATAAGAGGTAACGGATACCTGTTCTTAACCGTGATCTTATTTAGTTCCCTATAGTCAATGCAAGGCCTCAATCCTCCATCCTTCTTACCGACAAAGAAAAACCCTGCTCCCATGGGAGAAACCGAAGGCCGGATATGACCCTTGGCGAGACTCTCTTTAAGGTAGTCCCTCATGGACTGACATTCTGGGGTCGAGAGATTATATATACGACCCTTGGGATATTTGGATCCCTCGAGGATGTCAATAGCACAATCATACTGCCGGTGAGGAGGGAGAAAATCAGTCTCAGACATGGAAAAATCATCAGAAAAGTCTCTGATGTACTCAGGCAGAGTCAGAGACTCAGCAGTACCTCCAACCTGCAACACTGATTTACAACACTTGTTACAGTTAAGACCCCACTTCTCCAATTCACCTGGCAACCAATTGATTACAGGATTGTGGTCCTGTAGCCATGGTAGACCTAAAACAAGGTCGGCAGGTAAATCCTTTAATACCAGAAAGGAACAAGTTTCAATATGAGAAATCCCCACAGTTAGGGTAATGTTGGGAGTACTAAACTCCACTCTCCCATTATTCAATGGAGTAGAATCAAGTGCGATAATTTGAATTACTTCTCTTAACGAAATTATCGGTATACCCACAGATTGCACAAAATCAAAATCGATAAAATTAGCGGCAGAACCTGAATCAACAAAAGCTCTACCAGACCCCTTAAATAGATCATAAGCAACGGAGATAGGTAACAAAATTTTCTTTCTTACCACCGCTGGGATTACCTTACTTTTGGAAAATAACTTTTTTGAGGGCGGAAGTTTCGGGCACTGCTGGAGCCAGTGGTTCATCTCACCGCAGTAGAAACAGGCTCCTCTCAGGCGTCTCTGATCCTTCATTGTAACTGCCAACTGCATGGGCTCCTCCAAGGCTCGGATAAGAGGCGGGCTCTGAAGAGGGACTTCGGGCAGGATGACAACTTGAGGGGCAGTTGAACGTTCCTTCTGTCTCTCTCTAACCCGTCGATCAAGCTTAATAACTAATGTCATAGTCGCCTCTAGGGTGTCAGGAGCAGGGTAAATCCTTCAGATGGTCAGACAGCCCCACCCTAAACTAGCTTCTCAAAGCTGGGTCATTCCACCCAGAGGATACGCACCACTTTCTGAACTCAGCACAGTAATCCTCAACTGGACGGTTACCCTGCTGAATGTTCCTGAGCTGAGTTTTGGCTGCAAAGGCCAAGTCAGGTTCTTCATACAAAAGACCCAAGGCCTGGAAAAAAGCCTCCACAGACAACAGACACAGGGAAGTCAGGTGGTAAAGAAAAAGCCCACTCCTGCGGATCCCCTTGCAGCAAGGAAATAATAATTCCTACCCGCTGCTGCTCAGAACCCGAGGAGTGTGGGCATAAACGAAAGTATAACTTATCGCTCTCCTTAAAGGAACGGAAGGTTTTTCGGTCCCCCAAAAACCGGTCAGGCAACTTAACATGGGGTTCAATATTGGGATTGGGCATGGAGGAAGCGGCTGCTGGTATAGTCTGCAGCTGCTCCTGATGTTGTAGTCTCTCGGCCAGGTCCTGGATCACCTGAGCCATGCCGTGCACCTGGTCCGTGAGAGTTCGCAACTGCTCCATATGGTACGGCCTGTGATTCTGTCACGACAGGGGAACAAGGGATAGTGTGCCCTGTCTGAACCCCACCTCCTTCCCTGCCTACTTACAGTAGATGCCCTAGGCGGCAAAACTGTAACTTGGAGACAGTCCCTATGCTGAATACGTGCACAGGGTAGGGAAGGGAAACACAGGGAAAGACGAACACAGACGGAACACAACACAATACAGAAGAGTCAGCAAGCCAAGTCACAAGCAGGAGGTCACGTCAAATACCAAGGGGAAGAGCAAAGCGTAGTCAAAGTCCGAAGCCAAAATCCAATATACCAATAAATCCAATAGCAAGGTCAAACAGGCAGCACTGATCTCAGAAGACTAATCACCACAGGTTGCCAGTTTAAATAGCCCTCCAAATAGGTCATGTGACATGGCCAGTGTCACATGACCTCATTTGCATAATGAGCGCTGGCCAAACGTGACCAGCGCTCAAATTAATACTAAATTGGTCGTGTGGCGTGGTCAGCGCCACATGACCTTATATACAGTGCCCCCAGAGTAAATTAAATATATACATAGTCTGAGCGCTGGTTCCCCAGGCCAGCGCTCAGAAGCCCCTGCCTGCTCATTAGTCTAGGGGGCGGGGAGGACGCCGGACGCGCGGCAGCAGAGAGGGGGCCGGGTCCTTCCCTAGCAGCGTCGCCATGGAGACAAGGACGCTTCCTGCGTCCTCGCTCCATGTGGCCGATGGGAGACCGGCGGCGCAACACAGGTGGACCGCGCCGCCGGCTCCCCGTTACAGTATCCCCCCCTTCATGAGGGGCCACCGGACCTTTAACTGGGGGAGCCGGCTTCTCAGGATGTACCCTATGAAATTCTTAATTAGAGTGTCAGCATGTATCCTGGTACCCAAGACCTGTTCTCTGGACCGAACCCCTTCCAATGCACGAGATACTGGAAGGAGTTCCAGACCTTCCTCACGACAACGATCCTAGCAATCTCATGCTCTGTTTGTCCTGCCACCTCAACCGGAGGCGGAGGCTGTTCCTCAGGACCAACGGGAGCAACATAATACTTAAGCAATGATTTATGAAAGACGTTATGAATATGAAGGGAGTCATGTAAACTCAGCTTAAAGGACACAGGATTAATCACTTTGGTGATCTCGTATGGACCAATGAAACGAGGCGCAAATTTATATGATGGTACTTTCATGTGTAGATTTTTTGTAGACAACCACACCTTGTCCCCCACCTTGAAGTCAACACCCCTTGAACGTTTCCTATCAGCCTTAGCTTTTTGGATCCCTTGGGCTCTTTCCAGGTTTGATTGAACCTGTGCCCAAACTGTGCACAGTTCCTGGGAAAAAACGTTGACCTCTGGGACAACAGAAGTGGACGAGGAAAGAGAACCAAAACGCGGATGAAATCCCAAGTTACAGAAGAACGGTGATACCCCAGAGGATGTATTAACACGGTTATTTATAGCAAACTCAGCTAGAGACAGGAACCTGGACCACAGATGCTGGTTATCTGCAACATAGCACCTGAGAAATTGTTCAACAGATTGGTTAAGACGCTCTGTCTGACCATTGGTCTCCAGATGAAATGCCGACGAAAAGGACAAGGAATTGTCAATCTTATGACAGAAGGCCTTCCAAAACCTGGACACAAACTGCACACCCCTGTCTGATACGATGTTCTCAGGAATACCATGCAGTCTAACGATGTGATCTACAAATACAGAAGCCAAAACCTTCGCAGAGGGTAGTTTACACAATGGAATAAAATGACACATCTTACTGAATCTGTCTACCACAACCAAAATCACGGTTTTACCCTCAGAGCAAGGTAAATCCGTGATGAAATCCATGGACAGGTGGGACCATGGTCTATTAGGTATGGGTAACGGATGCAACTCACCCATAGGCCGTGTCTTAGAATTCTTGGACCTGGCACAAGTGTTGCACGCAGTCACAAAAGCCTGAACATCCCTGGATATCGATGGCAACCAATAATTCCTGGAAACTAACTCCTTAGTGGCATTGATACCAGGATGTCCACATAACACAGAATTATAGCACTCACCCAGCAGTCGCAAATGCAAATGGGCTGGTACAAATAACCTATCATTGGGGGTACCAGCGGGAGCGACATGTTGTCCTGCCGAAATTTCAAAGGTTAAATCAGACGAGGTAGCAGCCACGATAATGTCAGCTGGCAGGATGGACTCAGGAGAAACCTCAGGAGGCTGACACGCCTGAAAACTTCGTGACAAGGCGTCAGCCTTAGTGTTCTTGCTTCCGGGCCTAAAAGTAACACAAAAATCAAAGCGAGTAAAAAACAAAGCCCACCTCGCCGGTCTAGGATTTAAATGTTTAGCAGGTCTAAAAACAGGAGATTTTTGTGATCCGTAAGGACCGTAATATGGTGTAATGCCCCCTCTCTGATTCTAATCAGATTATAAGCCCCTTTTAAATCCAGCTTAGAGAACCATCAGGCTCCTTGGACCTGGTTTAGTAAGTCTGGAATAAGAGGTAACGGATACCTGTTCTTAACCGTGATCTTATTTAGTTCCCTATAGTCAATGCAAGGCCTCAATCCTCCATCCTTCTTACCGACAAAGAAAAACCCTGCTCCCATGGGAGAAACCGAAGGCCGGATATGACCCTTGGCGAGACTCTCTTTAAGGTAGTCCCTCATGGACTGACATTCTGGGGTCGAGAGATTATATATACGACCCTTGGGATATTTGGATCCCTCGAGGATGTCAATAGCACAATCATACTGCCGGTGAGGAGGGAGAAAATCAGTCTCAGACATGGAAAAATCATCAGAAAAGTCTCTGATGTACTCAGGCAGAGTCAGAGACTCAGTAGTACCTCCAACCTGCAACACTGATTTACAACACTTGTTACAGTTAAGACCCCACTTCTCCAATTCACCTGGCAACCAATTGATTACAGGATTGTGGTCCTGTAGCCATGGTAGACCTAAAACAAGGTCGGCAGGTAAATCCTTTAATACCAGAAAGGAACAAGTTTCAATATGAGAAATCCCCACAGTTAGGGTAATGTTGGGAGTACTAAACTCCACTCTCCCATTATTCAATGGAGTAGAATCAAGTGCGATAATTTGAATTACTTCTCTTAACGAAATTATCGGTATACCCACAGATTGCACAAAATCAAAATCGATAAAATTAGCGGCAGAACCTGAATCAACAAAAGCTCTACCAGACCCCTTAAATAGATCATAAGCAACGGAGATAGGTAACAAAATTTTCTTTCTTACCACCGCTGGGATTACCTTACTTTTGGAAAATAACTTTTTTGAGGGCGGAAGTTTCGGGCACTGCTGGAGCCAGTGGTTCATCTCACCGCAGTAGAAACAGGCTCCTCTCAGGCGTCTCTGATCCTTCATTGTAACTGCCAACTGCATGGGCTCCTCCAAGGCTCGGATAAGAGGCGGGCTCTGAAGAGGGACTTCGGGCAGGATGACAACTTGAGGGGCAGTTGAACGTTCCTTCTGTCTCTCTCTAACCCGTCGATCAAGCTTAATAACTAATGTCATAGTCGCCTCTAGGGTGTCAGGAGCAGGGTAAATCCTTCAGATGGTCAGACAGCCCCACCCTAAACTGGCTTCTCAAAGCTGGGTCATTCCACCCAGAGGATACGCACCACTTTCTGAACTCAGCACAGTAATCCTCAACTGGACGGTTACCCTGCTGAATGTTCCTGAGCTGAGTTTTGGCTGCAAAGGCCAAGTCAGGTTCTTCATACAAAAGACCCAAGGCCTGGAAAAAAGCCTCCACAGACAACAGACACAGGGAAGTCAGGTGGTAAAGAAAAAGCCCACTCCTGCGGATCCCCTTGCAGCAAGGAAATAATAATTCCTACCCGCTGCTGCTCAGAACCCGAGGAGTGTGGGCATAAACGAAAGTATAACTTATCGCTCTCCTTAAAGGAACGGAAGGTTTTTCGGTCCCCCAAAAACCGGTCAGGCAACTTAACATGGGGTTCAATATTGGGATTGGGCATGGAGGAAGCGGCTGCTGGTATAGTCTGCAGCTGCTCCTGATGTTGTAGTCTCTCGGCCAGGTCCTGGATCACCTGAGCCATGCCGTGCACCTGGTCCGTGAGAGTTCGCAACTGCTCCATATGGTACGGCCTGTGATTCTGTCACGACAGGGGAACAAGGGATAGTGTGCCCTGTCTGAACCCCACCTCCTTCCCTGCCTACTTACAGTAGATGCCCTAGGCGGCAAAACTGTAACTTGGAGACGGTCCCTATGCTGAATACGTGCACAGGGTAGGGAAGGGAAACACAGGGAAAGACGAACACAGACGGAACACAACACAATACAGAAGAGTCAGCAAGCCAAGTCACAAGCAGGAGGTCACGTCAAATACCAAGGGGAAGAGCAAAGCGTAGTCAAAGTCCGAAGCCAAAATCCAATATACCAATAAATCCAATAGCAAGGTCAAACACGCAGCACTGCTCTCAGAAGACTAATCACCACAGGTTGCCAGTTTAAATAGCCCTCCAAATAGGTCATGTGACGTGGCCAGCGCCACATGACCTCATTTGCATAATGAGGGCTGGCCAAATGTGACCAGCGCTCAAATTAATACTAAATTGGTCATGTGGCGTGGTCAGCGCCACATGACCTTATATACAGTGCCCCCAGAGTAAATTAAATATATACATAGTCTGAGCGCTGGTTCCCCAGGCCAGCACTCAGAAGCCCCCGCCTGCTCGTTAGTCTAGGGGGCGGGGAGGACGCCAGACGCACGGCAGCAGAGAGCGCGCCAGATCCTCCCCTAGCAGCGTCGCCATGGAGACAAGGACGCTTCCTGTGTCCTCGCTCCATGGGGCCGATGGGAGACTGGCGGCGCAACAAAGGGGGACCGCGCCGCCGGCTCCCCGTTACAGAGGGCTTGTTTATTGCAGGACAAGTTGTAGTAGTGGGTGCACATAACTTACTGATTACCATATTTTTCACTTTATAAGACTCACTTCTCCCCAAACTGGGAGTAAAAATATATTTTTTAAAAGATTTTACATTTTTTTTTACTTTTCACAATAAAAGCCCTTTTTTTAAAAAAAAGAAAATGTTTTTGTATCACCGAATCCCAAGAACCATAACTTTTTTTTATTTTTTTCCCCCTTCCTTTGATTTTTCAGAATGACTTAGTTTTCATTGGTGTCATTTTTGGGTGCATACCACTTTTTAATAGATTTTAATTCCATTTTTTGTGGCAAATAAGCAAAAAGCAACAATTCTGGCATTTTATTTTTTATGTCTTTCACCATACAGGATAAATTACATGATAACTGCGTATTGTGGGTCATCATGGATGCAGAGATACCAAACATATGAAAGCGTTTTAATTTTTGCAATTTTTTTTTCCATTGAAAAGCGTTTTTTCGATGGAAGAAGTGTATATTTTTTTTTACTTAGACTTTTCTTTATTTTATAAAACATTTATTTACATTTTTTAGCCATTTAATAGTCCCACAGGGGGACTATAATAGGTAATAATAATTGCTTCTAAGATACATTACACTGTTCATGTAGTGCAATGTATTTTAACGTCAGTGCTATAGTGAAATTCACCAGCAGGCTTCGCCAGAGAGGAACGGCCTGCTGAGACACGCTGGAGGCAAGCCTAGGGCACTCTATGATCTCATTTGTGGGGTGTTGATGGGAGACAGAGGGAATCTGCTCCCTCTGTAACCATTTACATGCCACAGACGCTACTTTCCACTGCATCTAAGGGTTAAAACATCCCAGATCGGTGCTTTTTCCAGTCCTAGCCATTAGAGCATGAGTGCGGCTGTAACAGAAAGCCAAGCCCCCACTCTCTGCTGCATGGGAGACCTGTGCAGTTTGTTATGGCAACCCAGGCTAAGGCCCCCTAGTGACCATTATAAAAAAGCATATTGGTGGTCACTTAGGGGTTAATAGAAAGTTTCCGATCATAGATTGAGGTCTAGTAATTGAAATGAATCCAAGTGGCCAGCGAACCCTGCAGAGATTTATTGAAAACTAGCAGAAAGACCCGGCTTCGCCTGGGTATATTTCGTCTATTTCATTTAATGTTTCTGTGTGTCGTTGCAGAGAGAAAGTCAATGCAGCTGACAGAAGTTGATTTTTACCTTCATTTTTTCAATCCCCATTGGCTGCGGATTGGGAGGGGGCGTGGCCTGAAGACATGTGACCGTGTGTATGGTAGTTGGGACCCAGCTTTGCCTGGGTATATTACATCTATTTCATTTAATGTTTGTGTGTGTCGTTGCAGAGAGAAAGTCTTCCTCCCACCCATTCCTGCAACTGACAGAAGTTGATTTTTACCTTCATTTTTTTCAATCCCCATTGGCTGCGGAGTGGGAGGGGGCGTGACCGGACCGGGGGCGTGGTTTAGCGGGACCTTGGGGAGATTGCTTTTAAGTCCTTCTTTTGAGGGTGGTCTGAATTAAAGGTCGATACCATGGTAATTTATGAGGACACTCAATGGGTAGCAATGGAAAAAAACTTCTTTCATTACTACTGAACGGTTGTAGTCTAAAATTAGTCTATTTCATCAAAAAATTGTGTGTGTCATTGCAGAGAGAAATTCAACCTCCCACCCATCCCTGCAGCTGACAGAAGTTGATTTTTACCTTTATTTTTTCAATCCCTGTTGGCTGCGGAGTGGGAGGGGGTGTGGCCTAATGGAGTTGGGGGCGTGGCTTAGTGATACCTGGGGTGGGGGTTTTAAGTACTTCTTTTAGGGTGGCCTGAATTAAAGGTTGATACCATGCTTATTTATGAGGCCACGCAATGGGTAGCAGTGGAAGAAAACATTTTTTATTACTACTGAACTGTCTTAGTCTAAAATATAAGTTATATTTATGGTAACCGGAATACCTTTAACAGTGTCAGTGAATAGAAATGGCTGGGTTATTACCTGAGCTCCTCAGCTGGCTGCTAATTACCTGGCTGTGTTATGGAAACCTGCCCTCCCTGTGTGTGTCTGTGCAGAGAATGGCAGTTGGGGTTTAAAACCAAAGCTCCCAGGCTAATATTGGCTAATGGAGATACTATTTTGGGAATATCTCGGGATCGGTACATTCTAGAGAGATGAGACCTGGTCTAAAACCTTCCCGGACACCTGATGTACCTGTATGCCGAATTTGGTGAAAATCAGTCCAGTAGTTTGGTCGTGCATAGAGAACAGACAGACGGACGGACGGACAGAAAGAAACTCATTTTTATAATATTAAGAGATATATTTAATATAATGATGCAAAAGCAAGATGACAGCAACTCTATACACAATTTTCTTATGTTTAATAAGGGTGTTCCTAAAGCTTTAATTAGTTTCCTTCATTTGCAGAGGATCAACACATTTCGAAATAAGTTGTGTGATAAACTTGTGGGAGGGCCAATCATCCATAAAGAGATAAAAAATTAACATTTTGGCACCTGTTTACTGGTCAAAGATATGGTATGTCCACCAGAAAGTGGCGATTTCGAATTTGCACATGTCAGTGATGTCATGCTGACCACCTAAAGTTGTCTGGTAGAGAAAAAATGAATCTACGTCATAGTTTTTTTGTGGCAGTTTTTGATGCAGTTTTTTGAACCAGAAGTCAGAAGTGGTTTGTAAGGGAATGAGAAATATAAAGAAACTACCTCTACATTTCCTTCCTGATGGATCCACTTCTGGACTCATAAAACTGCCACCCTTAGGGTACGACCACATAGTGTGGTCGTGATGTAGTCATGATGTGGTTAGGAACTGCAGCATCTCATTCCTCAATAAAAGTCAGTGGGAAAATAGGTTTCTGAGGCAGACCTGGCACTTCCAAAGTTGTGATTACTGCACCTGTTTGACCACACATAAGACGTGTCCTGCTACCTGCGGCTGCTGACTGCATGAGATCAGGGCCGGCCTTTGGGGTGTGCGACCCGTGCAGTTGCACAGGGCGCTTCACTCCCGGCCAGTTAAGGGGGCGCCCTGCCAGAGCGCCCCCTTAATGGCCCGGCCTGCTCCTGTACAGCGTCTTATGCCCCCCCTCAGACCTCAGATCAGCCAGAGGTCTGATGGGGGCACAAGACGCTGACCTGAGGTCTGATGGGGGCACATTGTGTTGATCTGAGGTCTGATGGGGGCACAAGACGCTGATCTGAGGTCTGATGGGGGCACAAGACGCTGATCTGAGGTCTGATGGGGGCACAAGACGCTGATCTGAGGTCTGATGGGGGCACAAGACGCTGATCTGAGGTCTGATGGGGCACAAGACGCTGATCTGAGGTCTGATGGGGGCACAAGACGCTGATCTGAGGTCTGATGGGGGCACAAGACGCTGATCTGAGGTCTCATGGGGGCACAAGACGCTGATCTGTGGTAGTACCACATTATCAGTACTAGTGTTATCTGTGATTTTACACAGGACTGCAGCTAACACTACTACATTTTCTATACTCAGATAGCCATCACTGTTACCTCTACAGTTACTGTAGGACTGCAGGGGACATCTACTATATTATCTATACACAGATAGTTATCACTCTGTAAGGGGGCCCTCTGAGACTTTATGGCCCAAGGGCCCACCTGAACCTGTAGCCAGCCCTGGGCTGATGTCACACATGCGCAGCTGCACTGCTGTAAGTAAGTGCCCCCAAACAACGTGATGACCGGGGGGTGGGGGGAGAGGTTTAATTGGGAGCGGGACTATATACTTAAGGCCCCATCCATATACTTAAGGCCCCATCCATATACTTAAGGCCCCATCCTTATTTTATATACTTAAGGCCCCATCCTGTATAGGATAATAGAGAAGGCAGTCATGGCACACATAACTCACACATGATTAAACACCAGTGAGGGGTTTAGTGATGTGAGCTATGTGTGTGCCATCTCCATTATCCCATACAGGAAAATATAGACTGTATAGAGCTATAAATACAGTGCAGAGATATATAGAGAATAGAGTGATATAGGACAATATAGAAAGCTATAAATCCAGTGTAGAGATATATAGTGTGATATAGGACAGTATAGAGAACTATAAATACAGTGTGTATATATATATATATATATACTGTCCTACTCTATATATCTCTGCACTGTATTTATAGCTCTCTATATATATTTTTCTGTATGGGATAATGGAGATGGGATGGCACACATACTTCTTTAAGTAAATATATATATATATATATAAATTGGGGGGGGGCGCCGAGAGAAAGTTTTGCACAGGGCGCCATCTACCCTAAGGCCGGCCCTGCATGAGATACACAGTTGAGTAGCCACTTGCGGTATATGCTTTACAACAGGTGTCACCATTTGAAGTTAATCAATGCTAAAGAACCAGGAAAATTCACATTAGTTCAAACAATAGTGACAAAAAAATGCAGTCAGACGCATGCGTTTCCTAACCACATCCTGACCGCACTGTGTGACTGTACCCTCCCTTAAAGTGGTTTAACTAATCTCTATTTTAATTAGAATGGTCACTGGAATGTAGTAGAATCACATCAGCTATAATCTGTGGAAGCACATTCTAACAAATGTTAAATTTCCTGCAGCACCTCTGCAGGAGAACTGAAGCATTACATGATGACCATGTAATGCCCACACTGTTTTCCAATGACAGGGAACCTCTTGTATGCACTTTCCAGCTTACTAATGGAGTTCCTGAATGAGGATCCCTTCTACTAATCTATAATGACCTCAAATGACATTTGAAAATTATTTTCTAAACCAGGCAGCCCCTTT
Organism: Rhinella marina; assembly: GCA_900303285.1. NCBI lineage: Eukaryota > Metazoa > Chordata > Amphibia > Anura > Bufonidae > Rhinella > Rhinella marina. The sequence continues at coordinate 20,666 of ONZH01025787.1, forward strand.
AACAAGCCTCTAATGGTTTGACAGATTGCCTGGACCAGCCAACCTGTATCAGAGAAATAAGAAAAATGAACTTTACAGGTAAACTTAGTAAATAGCAATAATATAATCGTATTTAGTGGCTCAACCGCTTAGGGGTCAGTTGGATTCGAGGTGCTGCTAGTCCCACCGGTCTATACCCAAAGACCGGGAATGGAGTTAATTTAATATATGGAATAAGTGAGGGACGAGCACTCTCTTATCTGGAAATCAAACTTCTGTGTCAGACTGATAATTGTTAGTACTATTTATTTTCCTAGTAAAATCCCTTTAAATGAAAATGTATATAATTAAAAGTAAGATTGGGGAATATACATAACAAACATGAAAAACAAAAAGTAAAAAATAACAATTGGAAAAAATAAAATATGGTAGTTGAAAAATGGTGGTTAAAAATGGTGGTTAGAAACTATAGAGAGAGAAAAGTCATTCCAATAATGGTTTCATCAGAAAAGTTCAGTTCGTTTGTGCGGCAGATGGATGTATAGGTAAGTAAATCCTGTTGGAGTTATATATAGTTCAATAGTTCCCTGGTGTAAAAGTGGGTTCTTTACAGGGTCCCACTTTTAGATCCAGCAATATAGTGGTTATATGGATGTCTCCACTTACAGCTTATGTATAGCGGAGCGTATTGCGGTACATCAATAGTTCAGTTATAACAGTAGGCAGTGGTGGACAACACTTAGCATTCTTTGTACGTTACCCTCCTTAGGTGTATCAGCGATGTCCGTAGTGTAGTCCCCGATGTCTGCGGCGTGCAGAGGTTTCCCGCGCGTATCCTGGATGAAGATACTGTTGGCGCCTCTTTCGGCTCCCGCGGCGTCCCACGTGGCGTCCCACGTGGGTACCTGTTTGAATGTTCGGTATGCCGCGCTGATTAACTTATTCGGTCTGTAGCGCTCTGCTGAGTATGTAGCGCTTTGCTTTAATTGTATCTTCTGAATGGGGATATTTGAGCATAAATTATAAATGCTTGCTGTAGCTGGTGTTTGGAAGACGTCTCCTTAGTGAAATAGGGAAAGAGAGTTATGTCTAGTACTCTGCCCAGGCAGAGTACTAGACATAACTCTCTTTTCCCTATTTCACTAAGGAGACGTCTTCCAAACACCAGCTACAGCAAGCATTTATAATTTATGCTCAAATATCCCCATTCAGAAGATACAATTAAAGCAAAGCGCTACATACTCAGCAGAGCGCTACAGACCGAATAAGTTAATCAGCGCGGCATACCGAACATTCAAACAGGTACCCACGTGGGACGCCACGTGGGACGCCGCGGGAGCCGAAAGAGGCGCCAACAGTATCTTCATCCAGGATACGCGCGGGAAACCTCTGCACGCCGCAGACATCGGGGACTACACTACGGACATCGCTGATACACCTAAGGAGGGTAACGTACAAAGAATGCTAAGTGTTGTCCACCACTGCCTACTGTTATAACTGAACTATTGATGTACCGCAATACGCTCCGCTATACATAAGCTGTAAGTGGAGACATCCATATAACCACTATATTGCTGGATCTAAAAGTGGGACCCTGTAAAGAACCCACTTTTACACCAGGGAACTATTGAACTATATATAACTCCAACAGGATTTACTTACCTATACATCCATCTGCCGCACAAACGAACTGAACTTTTCTGATGAAACCATTATTGGAATGACTTTTCTCTCTCTATAGTTTCTAACCACCATTTTTAACCACCATTTTTCAACTACCATATTTTATTTTTTCCAATTGTTATTTTTTACTTTTTGTTTTTCATGTTTGTTATGTATATTCCCCAATCTTACTTTTAATTATATACATTTTCATTTAAAGGGATTTTACTAGGAAAATAAATAGTACTAACAATTATCAGTCTGACACAGAAGTTTGATTTCCAGATAAGAGAGTGCTCGTCCCTCACTTATTCCATATATTAAATAAACTTAGTAAATGACAAATGAATTGTTCTGCAGAGATATGGAAGAGTATTACCTACCTAAACGATGAAAACTGTGATATCTGTATGAGTATAATAATGAATCTTTGAGTTTGGCCGCCTAGTTATATGGTTTCTACTATTAGCTGGATCAATAGAAAGTGAGGTTCTTATATAAGAAATGCGCTGTGCTCATAGGAGATAAAGAAACACAAATCTTCCTGCTCATTCCTTTCTCCGATGCCTGAGGTTATTTAATGTTCCTTTGTATCCAGCAATGGACATATTATGCATGCTGTGAGCCCTCTAGTCCACCAGGTGCACACAACTGGATCCATCTTTTATGCAAATAAATAATTTCAGGAAAGTGCAGGGCAAGCAATTTGATGTAGAAAACAAAGATTTTCAAAACTTGTTTTATCTGGTCAATTCCCGGACTCACTAGATGCTTGTTAAAAAGGCTGTCTGGTTTAGAAAAAAAAACAATTTTCAAATGTCGTTTGAGGTCGTTATAGATTAGTAGAAGAGATCCTCATTCAGGAACACCATTAGTAAGCTGGAAAATGGAAACAAGAGGGTTCCTGTCATTGGATTAGACGACTTGAAATTAAGCGTATCCATTGGGTTCTGCTGCCCCCTAAGAAAAAAATAATGATCTGGGTTTGATTAAAAAGTAAGAGATGTATTACATTTAAATTAGCGGAGGAGACCGCTGCTATTACATGCAGAGATCTCCTCCACTATATGTGGAGGAGCGATAGCTAATGCAATCGCTCATCCCAATACTGAATCATTGTTTGCCGGCACAAATTGCAATTAGACACCATGATCTTCCGCCAGCAAGCAATGATTTTTTGTTATTTTGGGAAGCTGCAATGCATATTATCTTTATTTTTTATTGTCTATTTTTATATTTATTATGGGGAAAAGGGGTGATTTGAATTATTATATATTTTTTTATATTTTGTTAAAAATAACTTTTTATGTATTTATTTTTTTTGTAGACCCACAAAGGGACCTGAAAGGGCAAACATTAAATTGCTTTTCCCATACACTAATGTAAATCAATACATTACTGTATGGGAAATTTAGTATACAGTGTATTCGGAAGGTCTTCAGACTCTTATACTTTTTTCACATTTTGTTATATTGCAGACAAATTCAAGTTTTTTTCTATCATTCTGAACTCAATACAAAATAATAACAAAATGAATATAGAATGTTCGAACTCTTTGCTGATTTATTGAAAAGGAAAAACAAAAATATTGCGTTGACTTAAATATTCAGACCCTTTACTCATGACTATTACAGCCTCCAGTCTTCTTGGGTATGATGCCACAAGGTTTTTCTGCACCTGGATTTGGGGATGTTCTGCCATTCTTCTCTGCAGATCCTCTCAAGTATTGTCAGGATGGATTGGGACAGTTGATGGACAGCTATTTTCAGGTCTCTGGAGATGTTTGATCGGGCTCTGGCTGGGCCATTCAAGGACATTCACAAGTTGTTCCTAAGCCACTTCTATGTCATCTTGGCAGTGTGCTTAGGGTCATTGTCTTCAGCCCAGTCTGAGGTCCAGAGCACTCTGGATCCGGTTTTGATTAAGGATATATCTGTACTTTGCTCCATTCAGCTTTATCTCGACTCCGACCAGTCTCTCTGTACTAGACACTGAAAAACACCCCCACAGCATGATGCTGCCACCACCATGCTTCACTGTAGGGATGGTATTGGGCAATACCTGGTTTCCTGCAAACATGAAACTTAGAATTGAGGCCTAAAAGTGAATTCTTGGTTTCATCAGACCTGATAATGTTGTCTCTCTCACTGAGTAGAGGATTTTTTACGGACACTCTGCCATAAAGCCTAGATTGGAGGAATGCTGCAGTAATGGTTGACCTTTTGGAAATTGTTCCTATTTGCACATAGAATCTTTGGGTTGTCTCCTCTCTTACAAAGGCCCTTTTCCCAAGACTACTTTGGTGGGGTGGTCAACTCTAGGAAGAGTCCTGGTTGTTCCAAACTACTTCCATGGAATAATAATGGCGGGTACTGTGCTCTTGGGAACTTTCAGTGCAGCAAATGTTTTTGTACCCTTCTTCAGATCTGTGCCTCCACATAATACTGTCTCTGAGCTCTACAGGCAGTTCTTTCCTCCTCATGGCTTGATTTTTGCTCTGATATGCATTGTCAGCTGTGAATATACAATCAAGAATGTGCCTTTTCTAATCATATCCAGTCAACTAAATTTACCACAGGCAGACTCCAATCAAGAAGTAGAAACATCTTAAAAGTGAGCAAGAGAAATGAGATGAAGAGTCTAGAAATATATCTCATCTGGATGCTTCATGCATTCCTGATCAGTGGAACTGAACGCTGTATGATAGATATCAGGAGAAGATGGTGAATGCAGACACTACTATAGCCATGTTGTCTCATGAACCTCACACTTCAATCTAGGTGTCAGAAGTCAGCACAGATACTCACCACTTAGGCTGAATATACACATGGTTGTGTCCAGCCAGCTTTTATGCCAGTGCCAAATACAACTGATGTATATGTATGTGCTCCAGTCCAGCGTCCATAGCCTGAGCAGCATTTTTCTTTCCAGTGCTAGGGGACATCCTGCTTTAAAACTAATTTGCCAGATGTCATGAATAATTCCATAGAAAATGATCTGTTCTGCATCAGTTTCCCTCTGGTTGTCCTGTATCATGCTGGAGGGATAAAAGGATGGCTGGATATATGGGAACCTGGTCTTAATTCCTAATCATCCAGTCCTTACCTCTAGTTGTAGCATTATATAGTATGTGACTGCAAAAGCCAACCACTGGCCTCAGCAGTATGTGGTGTATAATCATTTACAGAAAATAGAATTTAAAGAATTACAATCAGAGAATAAAATAGATCAGAAAAGAAGAATACCCATCAGTATCCATTTTTAATTAGTAAAAAAAATGCATATAGTCCTTTGAAATTACTGTGACTCCAGTAGTCATTGTGCTTACATTGAAATACCTTAGGATAAGATGGAGATGAGAAAGCAAATTAGAAGAGTCCAAATCAACCTTATACTGTTATGATAAATCAGACTAAAGTAAAGAAGCCTTTGGCTATGTTTGTAAGGCTGAGATTAAGTTTTAGCGAGTTGTGTTCGGATTGAAGTGTTGAAAGCAAAAGGTGGATTTACAAAATACTAACAAAATACTAAAATTTAAATTTAGAATTTTATGAGCAAAACAGTAACAATGCAGGTACATGACAATAATCTGCATAACTAATCATATGATAAATAGTTGCAAGTCCAATTTATGCATCCATATGCATATATCCATGCTGATTGTCTATAAAATGATGGTAGTCTCATGTTCTAAGCTGTAGTGGATGGTGAGATATGGAGCCTGAAAGTCAAAAGTTCAAAGCAATGTTACCCTTTTGCTCATCTGTGTAAAAGAGAAGGCTTCCTCTTCAAACCGAGAGAAGATCTCTGAGGTTACGTCTTTTTGATCATAACTGGTGACTTCAATTTTTTGGGGAAGATGATCTTCATATAATAGTTGTAAAATTCTGTTAAAGGGAACAAAGTACTTTGTTAATATCAAAGCTGTTTTTTCTAAAAACACAAGCCGTGTCGGGTATTGCTGCTCAGATCTATTAAAGTAATTGGGACTAAGCTGTAATACCACATCATGCCACTTGTGGACTGCTATGGTTGTTTTTTGGGAAGAATTCCTAAAATTCTAATTTTGAACAACTCCTTTAAATGTCTTATGAATACAGCTACTGATCTAAAACACAAGAGATTCATCCTCAGCCTTGTTTGAAGGACAGTATGCTATGCTGTTTGCAGAGAGAAATGTAATACTGAGTAAATGTTTAACTGGCATTGATTTAGGACACTTGCAACCTGGCATGCTCCATGTGGTAATGTGAGAATTTAGAAGCTTTTCAGAGAAGGTGTTAGTTAACTACTTGTACTGAAACATTCTAAAATAATGTTTTCAATGAGTATTCTAAAACCCAGTAATAAACTTCTACTATATTTTTCCTGCTGATGATTTAGACCCATGGTGACTAGGCACTTGGATTCCTGTACCTTTACCTCAATTACAGCTGCAACATAGCTCATGAAGGAGCTTCTTGACTCTTGTTGAACACTGCAGACTCTTGGTGTACAGAAGCTTGCCTACTCTGTTCTCTGCCTACAGGTCTCTACAATTATGTGCTCATTATGAAAATGTTTTCCAATAAAAAATTGAATCAATAAAATACCACCACATGGAGTGAAATAATAAAATGAAACGTTATTAAACATATTGAAGCTCAGCTCTTGGTAAGGGGCATAACAACTATAGCGGCAGACCATGCGACTGCTATGGGGCCGGGGCAAGAGGGGGCCCAGTCTTAGTTGGGATTATCTCCTCTTCTATTAGAGGTGAAAACTTGGTCAGGACTCTGCTCTCTAAAGGAACAACTTTTAGCAAATGAGGAAGTAGAAAAATGGCCCAAGGATCAATGAAAGGGGTTTAGGTAGAAACCCTTCTGTCCTGTGTGGGGGACCTGGTTTTATCCTTGCTATGCTTACTTCTCTATGTACGCCACTGCTCTTGGTGGTTAAACATTGGTAAAAATACACTGTAAGCACAGAGAAGAAAAATGCTGATTCCATAATAAATGAAATAAAAGTAAGTTAGTATTACTATAGTGGATGAAATGTTTAGTTGGGCTTGAAACACTTGTCGTATCAAGTTTTCCCTACAGCGCGGGCTACAAACGTGCAGCAATGGCAAATTCAGCTGTTCACCTTAAAAGCAACCTGTCTTGTTGAACATGGTGTCTGAGCTGCCAGCATCATGTTATAGAACAGGAGGAGCTGAGTAGATTGATATATAGTTTTATAGTAAAAGATTCAATTTAACTTATATTTTATTAATTTAAATTCTTGCTTATTCTGGGCTCTGACGTCCAGGAGGCGGTCCTATCAGTGATTGACAGCCTGCCCTCTATGACTGTGTATACAGACAAAGCTATCAATCACTGATAGGACCACCTCCTTGACTTCAAAGTCCAGAATGAGCAGAGATTTAAATGAACAAAATACAAGTTATACTGAATCTTTTCCCATAAAACTCTATATCAATCTGCTCAGTTCCTCCTGTTCTATAACATGATGCTGGCAGCTTACATTACATTTTCATGGTGACAAGTTCCCTTTAAAGGGGTTTTCCTGTGACTAATGTAAAACATGAAAATCGGACATCATATAGTACACGGCAATACCTTTCTAATAAACCTAGAACCAGCCCAGTACCTCACATGGATCCAGAGATCTCCCCATTCATTGCTCTGGCAGATTTATATCTGAAGGGGAGTTACTTTTCTGCTGCAGCTAAGGGGGCATGTCTCAGCTCTCCCTATCACAGCTCAGGGGGCGTGTCTCAGCTCTCCCTATCACAGCTCAGGGGGCGTGTCTCAGCTCTTCCTATCACAGCTCAGGAGGCAGATGAAGGATGAAACTGTGCATGTGTGGCCTTCTCAGTGAGCAGGTCAAAGAAATAAGAAATTAAGTGGTGCTATACAGATACATTTTATTGAAATACTCAGTAGCTACGCAATTTTTTTTAATTACATGCAATTACAAAAGTATGCAGATCCAGGTGCTAGTCTGAAAACTGTAGAATATTTTTTGTACAACAACCCCTTTAAGTCTCAAAAGATCACAGTGATGGCTTTCATAGTAAAGGGATTGTCTGTGAAAACACAACACCTTTGCTTCCTTAACTTGATACACCACACTACACTCTGATGAATATATCCATCACAATGATCTTGTCGGTGTCGTTGGAAATAATTCTGATCCCAGCATCCCATTAGAAGTCGCTGTCAATAGCATCCACACCATCTAAAGTGTTTAACAGGGAGAGGGATACCCCCTCTGCCAGCCTGTAGGCACCCCAAAGCATGTAGTGTATTATGGTAACACTGACAAGATATAATGCTTTGAAAAACAGAGTATTCCAAAGTATTATGTTTGAGATCCACTAATTACCGTATCAAGTCTCCTAGTGGGGCCATTTTTAAAGTGAAGTTTAGATTTTAAAGATTCTCCTGCCTAAAAAAAAAAAAAATTGGGCCTGTTCATAAAGTGTTTTTTAACGCAGTTTTTCTGCATTTTCCCATACAAGACTCAAGCCAAAAACTCTACTAAAAAGCCTCCGATTCATTTCAAAGGGAGGCAGAAGTTGTTTTTTTTTACTGCATGTTAAAGAGAAGCATCATGCTCTATCCTGGAGCGGAATCCGCACTGATTTTCCCACTGAAATGAATGGTAAGCTAAAAAAATAGGAAGATGAAAAAATAACGCACCAAAACGATGCAGAAAATCACTGCGGATTCTACTCTGAATTTTTTCAACGTATTTTCAAAAAAACGTTATGTGAATATACCTATTTTCAAATTATTTTACTCTTCAAAAATAGGCAAAAGTAGTAAACAATAAACAAAATAGATGTAATGCATTGTCACAAATTTGAGTAAATATCAACCAATAAACTATATGTGCCCAAAAATGGTACTAATAAAAACTACCCACTTCACTAAAAAAACAAACAAAAAAAAAACGGGTGACAAAGAAAAGAAAAGCAATAAAACATAAAATCTATGGGGGAGATTGATCAAAACAGATGCAAAGGAAAACTGGCTTAGTTGCCCATAGCAACCAGATTCAACTAGGGCTGCAGCTATCGATTATTTTAGTAATCAAGTATTCTACCGCTTAATCCAACAATTAACTTTCCTTTATAAAAACTCATCAGCCCCCATGCCATCATCAGACCTCAGTGCCATCATTTCCCCCCATGCGATCAGTCCCCAGCGCCAGTGAAATACTTAACTTTCATGTAGGGGCACCGAGGGGTCAGGAAATACATATACCATATTTTTCGCCCCATAAGACGCACTTTTTTTACCCAAATAATGGTGGGAAAACGTTAGTGCGTCTTATGGGGTGAATATAGGGGGGAAAAAACATGTTTGGTGCTTTGCCGCGGGACATCTTGTATTACCTGGCTGCTGCGGGTGCTGTGAAGAAGGGGCTGACCGCCGCAGAGGGTTCTGTGAGGCAGGTAACGGCCACCGCTGCAGATGGTGGGAGAGGCAGCGAATCGGCCGCTGCAGTTAGTGGAAGGCATTGGCTGGCTGCCTCTGTGGGTGCTTCGTAGTAGGGACAGGCCGGCCGCGGCAGGTGCTGAGTGGTATGGAACGGCCGGCCGGAAGATGCAGAGGTTGATGGGAGCGCAGGAGCAGGCAGAGGAGGGGCGGAGCAGGCTTCCCTGTCACACATGCCTGCTCCGCCTCTCAGTCTTCAGATGTGCCTGCTCCTGTTGTGTCCTGCGAGCTGTGCCCTGAGAGCTGTATCATCTATAAGGTAACCCTAATAAAGTGACCCCCCCAATAAGGTGACCCCCCCAATAAAGTGACCCCCCCAATAAAGTGACCCCCTAATAAATTGACCCCCTTATTAAAGTGTCACCAGATAGCCTCCCCCCTTCCCCAATAAGTGTGTCAGAAGCAGATCCCCCCCCATAACATTGTGTCAGCAGCAGATTAGGCTACTTTCACATTAGCGCTAGCAGTATCCATGGCCTAGCACGAGGGCTTGCGTTAGTACGGATCCGGACACTGCTAACACTAATGTGAAAGTTTATGGGGCTAATCTGCTACTGACATAATGTTATGTGGGGGATTTTCTTGCTGACAGATTTTTTTTTTCCTATTTTCACCCTCTAAAACCTAGGTGCGTCTTATGGGCAGGTGCGTCTTATAGGGCGAAAAATACGGTAGTTAAGTAACAGGCCGAGGTCAGGGGAAATAGAGTTCATGCATAAGCGAGAGACTAGTCCGAGGTCAGAGCAGACAGCAATGGGTTAATAAGAAAAGGCTAATGTGAAGACTGGCAGCAGAGAATCCGTCAGAATAGCATACCTTCACTGGTAACTAGAAAACTAGGAAGGGGAAGGTGCCTTGAATACCTTGAGGCCTTCTCAGTAGAGAGCAGGCTGCAGCCATATGAAACATTTAAGACACCAGTGGCTGGGACTGCTGCAGCTGGACGCAGAGGATAAACGGGAATAGACCACAGGGACAATGGGAAACGTGGCTGGGTAAGTAGTGCGGCGCCCCTGCCTGCAAAGAAGATAGAGGTAGTGGTGCGCAAAGGACACCAGAGTGACAGCTACGTTGATGGAAATATCACAAAGTTATGGCTCTTGAAATGTGGCATAATTTCCCATAATTTATACTAAAGCCCCTTTGGGGACAGTTGGATGCTAATGTCTGTAAAGCACTGCAGAATATGTCAGCGCTATATAAGAGAGTAAAATAATAATAATAATAATATGTGTCTGATTGCTGTGGGTTCAACCCCTAATGATTACGAGAGTGGTGGTTTTATGTGTTACTGCTCCATTCAAAATCTATAGGACTGATGGAGCTGAGTGCTGTACTGTGTTATCTCCATGAGTCACATGGAGTATTAGCAAGCATGTGTGACCAACACTCCATTCAAACGGATGACAAGGACCCCTGTACATGTGATTATTGAGGGTCCCAGATGTCAGACTCTCACTCCTCCCAACCGTCCCAGATCCAGCTGGACAGTCCCGGATTGCAGTGGCTGTCCCGCTGTCCCGGTACGGGGGAGGTATGTCCCGGTCTCTGGCAGCTGTCTCTGCATCCATAGGACGCAGAGACAGTTGCCTGTTGCAAGAAGAAGCAGGCAGCCGATTCCATCCTCCCCCCATCCTGCAGCTCTCTCCGTACCTTCTGCCTCATGTCTGGGCGGGGCTGGCCGTCAGTCAGCATAGGCTCCACCCCCTCTAGACAAGAGCAGAAGAACTCCTGCTGGTTTTTTTTTTTTAACTTTCTGTGAGGGGACATCACTGTGTTTATTATCCCTGTACTGTGACATCACTGTGTTTATTATCCCTATACTGTGACATCACTGTGTTTATTATCCCTGTACGGTGACATCATTGTGTTTATTATCCCTGTACGCTGACATCACTGTGTTTATTATCCCTGTACGGTGACATCGCTGTGTTTATTATCCCTGTACGCTGACATCACTGTGTTTATTATCCCCGTGCAGTAAGGGGACTGGGTGATTAGCTTATAGTGGGTGGAGTTAGGGGCGTGGCCTAGTGCTGAAAAAATTTGCGCACCGCACATGTCCCTCTTTGTCTCTTTGCAAAGTTGGGAGGTATGGACACTGGCTGTTATACACTTACCACTGGAGCCCTGGTTACTGAGGGGGCCAAGAGTATTCTCTCCTGCATACAAACACTCCATCATTAGAGTATCTATGTCACAGGGTAGGTCGGAGACCTGTTACTGACTGATTTCTATACTGTATAGAAATAGTGTAGTTGATTATTCCTATACTGTATGTAGCTTAAAGGGAGCCTGTCACCTCATTTTCACCTATATAACTAATAGCAATGCCCCACAGAAGATTGCAGACACATCCCAGACATACCTGTGTGCACTGTGTGTCTGTATTACATGTCCAGGAAAAGCACTTTTATCCTGTAGGAAAACAGCTCCCAAGTGACTGGTTCTGCTGCAGCAACTGCTCAAAGCAAACCAGACTGAAGAGGGGAGGGCTGCTTTAGCTGCTCATATCTTGTGACTGGTAGCTCCCAAGTGTCCAGCTGAAAGTGAAACTAAAAACAGCTTTCTCTCCCGACTCGATTTCTAGCAGCTATATCTTCTGTCATTTTAAAGCTTGGAATGCTTTCAAAGAAGGTCAGAACCATTTTTCTATCTGCTACCAGTCCCAAGATCTGAGCAGCTAAAGCAGCCCTCCCCTCTTCAGTCTGGTTTGCTTTGAGCAGTTGCAGCAGCAGAGCCAGTCACTTGGGAGCTGTTTTCCTGCAGAATAAAAGTGCTTTTCCTGGACATGTAATACAGACACACAGTGCACACAGGTATGTCTGGGATGTGTCTGCAATCTTCTGTGGGGCACTGCTGTTAGTTATATAGGTGAAAATGATTGACAGACTCCCTTTAACCCTTTCAGTACCGGAGGTTTTTTCGGTTATGCATTTTCGTTTTGCGCTCCCTGCCTTCAAACAGCCATAACTGTTTTATTTTTCTGTTCACATAGCTGTAAGAGGGCTTGTTTTTTGTGGGACAAGTTGTACTTTCCAACGCCACCATTTAATATTGCATATGGTGTAGTGGGAAGCGGGAAAAAAATTCAAAATAGGGTGAAATTGCAAAAAAAAAACGCAATTCCGCTACAGTTCTACGGGTTTCTTATTTACAACGTTCGATGTTCATTAGAACTGACCAGTTACTTTCATTCTACTGGTCAGTACGAATCCGGCGATACCTAATATGTATAGTTTTTCCTGCGTTTTGATAGTGATAAAATAATTATGAAGTTGGCTTTTTTTTTTTTGTTGTTGTCATATCTTGACCCCTATAACTTTTTGGTATTTATGTGTATGGAGCTGTATGGGGGCTAATTTTTTGTGGGGCGATCTGAAGTTTTTATTTATACCATTCTGGGGTGTGTATGACTTTTTGATCACTTCTTATTTAATTTTTTTTAGAAAAAAAAAGCGACAAAAAACAGCGAATCGTCATTTGGACGCTTTTTTCCGCCACGAAATTCACCGTATTGGAATTTTTTAAAAATATTTTAAAAGTACGGGCGTTTTCGGTCACGGTGATACCCATGATGTCTACATTTATTGTTATTTAGGTATTTATTTTTTAATTATACGGAAAGGGGGGTGATTTGAACTTTTATATATTTTTTATATATTTTTTAACATTTTTTAAAAAAATTTGTGATTATTTTAAAGCTCAAATATGAGCTAATATATTGTGTTTTTTTTTCTTTATGAGCAATCAGGGATTTACTAGATGGAGATAAATCTAAGAATTGCTCATTTCTTATACTGGCCTGCATCTAGTGGCCAGAATAAGAATTGCAGTTTGAAAACTGTAATCCTCACCAGCGAGGATTACAGTTTTCATATGGTGTACAGACACCCCGATTGGCCACTCGGGGCGTCTGTACACCACCCGGAAGCATACGCTTCCGGGTTCAGACGAATCCTGATGCCGTGATCACGTGTGATCACGGCATCTGAAGGCCCAGTAAGACGCCGGCGATGGCGGTAAGTAGCAGCAAGTCTCTGCTGTTAGAAACAGCAGAGACTTGCCGGCCATGACGCCCGCCGCACGGGCGAGCGGGCGCCATGTCCCCGCACCAGCGCCGTACATGTAGGGCGCTGGTACTGTAAGGGTTAATGTCTAGGAAAAGGTTTTCAGCATTGAGAATAACATCTCCTTTTCACAAATTTAAATCCAAGTCATATTTAAGATGAACAGTGGGAATTTCCCTATCAGCAAATATGGCGTCCATACAAACTTCACAGAGACTTTAAAGTGGCTCTGTCACCAGGATCAACCCTATTGAACCAGACATACTGCCTGGTAGGGCTCATCATGCTGATTAAAGGGGTTCTCTGAGCATTTAGAAAATGAAAATACTTAAATATTATTAATTATTATTATTATTATACCTTTTATTATGTGTAATGGCTCGTTTTGTCTAGGGAGCAATCATTAGGAAAAATAAAATACTTTACATACTTATAAGCTAACACATATCACTGGTGTCTTTCTAATCATATATTGTGCCTGTGAATACAGCAGTAATATGTAGAGATGAGCGAGTAGTGTTCGATCGAGCTGGTATTCGATCGAATACTACGATATTCGGCGTGCTCGATTTCTTTCGAGAATAACGGCGATGGCACACTTAGAATTCGTTTCCCCTCCCACCTTCCCTGGCGCTCTTTTTCCACCAATCACCATGCAGGGGGGGTATGACAGGCACGCTGAGCACGCTGGCAGCGCGAAAACAGCGTCTACATGCATTGGCTGGAAAAACCATGTGACCTCGAATATTAAAAACTCAGCTCTTCCTGCTCGTACGCATATGCTGCGTGAACTTAGTCAGGGACAGAGGCTGGAGAAGGGAGAGACAGATTTTAGCTGTTGGACAGGCAGGAGCGTGATTAAAAGCCCTTATCAGGGCTACTACAGTGGACTTCAGTGATAGCTTACTACAATATAGACTTTACAGAGAACGGCTGCTGTATTCAGGGATAGCTGCTGGAGTAGGGACAGAGAGAGGCATTAGTGGTGTATTAGGTGCTCTGCTACATACCAAAACTATATTTGGCACTACTGCTGTGTACCTTGAAAAATACAATATATAGGCCTTATAACTGGCAACTGTACTGTGCGTTCTCCTTGCAAAGTAATTTCTCATAACTGGTGTTCATACACACCGTCTGATCACTTAATACACGGCTGTGTACCTTGAAAAATACAATATATAGGCCTTATAACTGGCAACTGTACTGTGCGTTCTCTTGCAAAAGTAATTTCTCATAACTGGTGTTCATACACACCGTCTGATCACTTAATAAAAGGCCTGTGTACCTTGAAAAATACAATATATAGGCCTTATAACTGGCAACTGTACTGTGCGTTCTCTTGCAAAGTAATTTCTCATAACTGGTGTTCATACACACCGTCTGATCACTTAATAAAAGGCCTGTGTACCTTGAAAATACAATATATAGGCCTTATAACTGGCAACTGTACTGTGCGTTCTCTTGCAAAGTAATTTCTCATAACTGGTGTTCATACACACCGTCTGATCACTTAATACACGGCTGTGTACCTTGAAAAATACAATATATAGGCCTTATAACTGGCAACTGTACTGTGCGTTCTCTTGCAAAGTAATTTCTCATAACTGGTGTTCATACACACCGTCTGATCACTTAATAAAAGGCCTGTGTACCTTGAAAAATACAATATATAGGCCTTATAACTGGCAACTGTACTGTGCGTTCTCTTGCAAAGTAATTTCTCATAACTGGTGTTCATACACACCGTCTGATCACTTAATAAAAGGCCTGTGTACCTTGAAAAATACAATATATAGGCCTTATAACTGGCAACTGTACTGTGCGTTCTCTTGCAAAGTAATTTCTCATAACTGGTGTTCATACACACTGTCTGATCACTTAATACACGGCTGTGTACCTTGAAAAATACAATATATAGGCCTTATAACTGGCAACTGTACTGTGCGTTCTCTTGCAAAGTAATTTCTCATAACTGTTGTTCATACACACCGTCTGATCACTTAGTACACTGCTGTGTACCTTGAAAAATACAATATATAGGCCTTAACTGGCAACTGTACTGTGCGTTCTCTTGCAAACTAATTTCACGGCTGTGAAGGCAAAATATTGTAAAAAAAAAACAAAATGCGGCGGGGGGCTAGCGGAATAGGACATGGACGAGGACGGGGGCGCGGAAATGCTGTTGGGGGCCTTGTTGAAGCCAGTGGGGATACAATGCGTGCTGGTGAGGGGTCAGCCAGGATCCCGCTCATCCAGAATCCCTGCTTTTATGGGACAGTTAAGCAGGGGGCGGGTTACACCGCTGTTGAGGCCTGAGCAGGTTGAACAGGTGGTGCAATGGATAGCCGATAGCGTTTCCACACAGTTGTCCACCAGCCAGTCATCCACACAGTCTCACTCTGACCCTCCTTCCTCCACACCTGGCCAACAGAGTCATCCCACCATTGACCCCTCCCAGGAGCTCTTTCGGGTCCTTTTTCAGATGTGCCGGAAGAATCCCAGGAGCTAGCAGAGGAATTTGTTTGTAGTGATGCCCAAACACTGGAGTTTTCGCCATCTCCTGCTGATGTGGACCCTGAGCCAGCATCTGTTATCATGAGCGATGATGATGATGAGACGCAGTTGCCATCAAGGGAGGCTGTTGGAATGTCCAGTGGGCAGGAGGAGGAGCAGAGTGAGGAAGTGGAAGAGGAGCTGGTGGATGACGAAATGACCGACCCCACTTGGCCAGGGGTGATGTCCAGCGAGGAAAGCAGTGGAGAGGTGGTGGTCTGCGCAGCACCGAAAAAGGCAGCAAGAGGCAGAGGGATGTCCACAGGCAGAGGGATGTCCACAGGCAGAGGGATGTCCACAGGCAGAGGCATGTCCACAGGCAGAGGCATGTCCACAGGCAGAGGGATGTCCACAGGCAGAGGGATGGCCACAGGCAGAGGACAGTTCAGACAGAGAAGTGAGGCCACAGCCAGCAGGGCCGAAGCTGTTCCCGGCAGCGGCCAGTCGTGCGAAGCTCCTCCATCGAGGCCTCGTACTTCTGTGGTGTGGAGATATTTTAATGTTTGTGCGGATGACAAACTGAGCGCGGTTTGCACACTCTGCCACTCAAAACTGAGTAGGGGCTCTGAGAAGAGCAATCTGACCACCTCAGGCATGCGGCGTCACTTGGAATTCAAGCACTGGGCTGAGTGGGAGAGAGCAAACGCAATACAAACTGCGCCCGGTCTTGCTGCCACTGCCTCTTCCCCTTTGTTGTGTGCTGCCACTGCGGTCCAGACCTCCAGCCAGGACACCTCCACATCTGCCTCTGCCTCTGCTACTTTGGGGCCTTCTCCTTCAGCCTCCCCTTCCCCCGCCCCTTCCCCCGCCTCTTCGCCTGCACCTTCACACTCCTCGTCCCAACAACTGTCCATCTCGCAGGCGTTCGACCGCAGGTGGAAGTACGCCTCGAGTCACCCCAAGCCCAAGCCTTAAACTGGCCACATCTCCAAACTGCTGGCCCTGGAGATGTTGCCGTTTAGGCTTGTGGAGACGCAGGCCTTCCGCGACCTGATGGCGGCTGCCGCACCTCGCTATTCCGTCCCCAGCCGCCACTACTTTTCCCGGAGTGCCGTCCCCGCCCTGCACCAGCACGTGTCGCGTAACATCAGGCGGGCCCTGAGGTACGCAGTCAGCGCAAAGGTCCACTTGACCACCGACGCGTGGACAAGCGCTTGTGGCCAGGGACGATACATTTCTTTGACGGCACACTGGGTGAATGTAGTGGAGGCGGGGACGGGGTCGCAAACAGAGACGGCCTACCTACCACCCCCGCCCAAGATTGCCAGCATGGGTTCTGATAAACCCCCCTCCTCCTCCTCCTGTGCCTTAACATCGCCCTCAGCCGCTAGCTGGAAGCGTTGCAGCACTGGCGCGGGGAGACGTCAGCAGGCGGTGCTTAAGCTCATCAGCTTGGGCGACAGGAAGCACAGCGCCCCAGAGGTGAGGGACGCCATACTGCAGCAGACGGAGATGTGGCTGTCGCCGCTGCAGCTAGGACCAGGCATGGTCGTGTGCGATAACGGCCGTAACCTGGTGGCGGCTCTGGAGCTTGCCGAACTCAATCACGTACCATGCCTGGCCCACGTTTTTAATCTGGTAGTCCAAAAATTTCTAAAGACTTACCCCAACCTGGCAGAGCTACTGGTGAAAGTGCGGCGCTTGTGCGCACACTTTCGGAAGTCAACTGTAGCTGCTGCTAGCTTAAAAAAACTCCAGCAACGCCTCCATTTGCCTGAACATCGGCTGTTGTGCGACCTGCCGACTCGCTGGAATTCCACCTATTCCATGTTGGCCAGGGTGTGGTGAGCAGCAGAGAGCATTGATGGAGTACCAGATTAATAATCCACGCGTGCCTCCAACTCAGCTCCCTCAGTTTGCCAACCACGAGTGGCCATGGATGGCAGACGTATGCGATGTACTGCGTATCTTTGAGGAGTCCACCAAGAAGGTCAGCAGCGAGGACGCTATAGTGAGCGTAACCATCCCGCTCCTATGCGTCCTTAAAGAATCCCTCATCGCAATAAGGGAGAACGCATTGCACGCAGAGGAGACGGGGGTAGGAGGAGACGCAACGGAGCTACACAGTCAGACCACACTTTTGTCTGCTTCACGGTGGCAGTTGCAGGAGGAGGAGGATGAGGAGGACGACGTGGAGGTGGCTGTGGAAGAGGAGGAGGATGCTGGCGGCGAGGGTAGCAGTCAGGCTGTGCGCGTCCCATTGGTTCAGCGCGGATGGGGCGGAGAGGAGGCGGAAGAGGAAGAGGAGGAAATGGCAAGTGATCCTTCTGGTGGGGGGCAGTGACGTCATGCCTATTCAGAGTCTGGCACACATGGCTGACTTCATGCTGGGCTGCTTTTCCCGGGACACACGTGTTGTCCGGATAGTGGAGAACAAACTGTACTGGGTCTTCGCAATCCTGGACCCCCGGTATAAAGATAACGTCTCCTCTTTTATTCCGGTAGAGGAGAGGACGAATCGATTGCTGGAATACCAGAGGGAACTCGTGCAGAACATGATGGAGATTTTCCCACCCAGCATCGCTGGCGGCAGAGAGGAGAGGGTCTCCCAGAGTCCCTCAACATCGATCAGGCCCACAGCCACCAGGGGAACACTCTCCAAGGTGTGGGACACGTTCATGGCACCCCCTCGTGCAACTTCCATCACTGCGGGGCCCGCTATCAGCAGGAGGGACAAGTATCGGCGGATGTTGCGGGAGTACCTGGCAGACCGTAACCCTGTCCTCCCCGATCCCTCGGCGTCCTACACTTACTGGGTCTCCAAGTTGGACACGTGGCTGGAACTGTCCCTGTACGCCTTGGAGGTGCTTGCCTGCCCTGCCGCCAGCGTGCTATCAGAAAGGGTGTTCAGCGCTGCCGGGGGCATTATCACCGATAAGCGCAGCCGCCTGTCAACCGACCAGTGCCGACAGGCTGACGCTAATCAAAATGAACAGCAAGTGGATTGACCCCGGACTTTGCTTCTCCAACCGTGGAAAGCAGCCAAAGTAAAGTGCCATATGTATGAAGTGCCATTTCCTCCTCCTCCTTAACCGCCGTAGAATTGCTCCGTAAATAAGAACAATTTATATATTTATGGCTCACCTCTTGGGCCTGCGCTAAATGTTTAAGAGGTCTCACCTCTTGGGCCTCCACATAATTTTTAACGGGTCTCCCCTCTTGGGCCTCCACATAATTTTTAAGAGGTCTCACCTCTTGGGCCTCCACAAAATGTTTAACACGTCTCACCTCTTGGGCCTCCACAAAATGTTTAACAGGTCTCACCTCTTGGGCCTCCACATAATTTTTAACGGGTCTCCCCTCTTGGGCCACCACATAATTTTTAAGAGGTCTCACCTCTTGGGCCACCACATAATTTTTAAGAGGTCTCACCTCTTGGGCCTCCACAAAAGGTAAAATAAATTATAAATTATAATTTTGGTAACATTCTCATTTTAATGTGTTCAGTCTTTACATACAAAATCTGGTACAAAATAGCATTCTCAGTATTCAAAAAAAACAAAACAAGACTTACAACGTTTTAAGTGGCTGCAGTAGCATCATGAAATCAACTCTCATATACTGAAGGCAACAGCATATACATAATAAAAAAAAGGAAAAAAAAATAAAAAGAATACTCCTTCCTCTGTAGAAATACTCTGTGCTGCCCTCAATACATTTAAACTGATTTTTCCATGATAGTTGCCTTTATAAAATGAGTGTAACCATTTTACATTGCATGCAAATCTGTGGATAACTGCAGCCTTTAAAAGGTGTCACCTCTTGGGCCTCCACATAATTTTTAAGAGGTGTCACCTCTTGGGCCTCCACATAATTTTTAAGAGGTGTCACCTCTTGGGCCTCCACATAATTTTTAAGAGGTGTCACCTCTTGGGCCTCCACATAATTTTTAAGAGGTGTCACCTCTTGGGCCTCCACAAAACGTTTTCGAGGTCTCACCTCTCGGGCCTCCGCATAATTTTTAAGAGGTGTCACCTCTTGGCCTCCACATAATTTTTAAGAGGTGTCACCTCTTGGGCCTCCACAAAAGGTTTAACACGTCTCACCTCTTGGGCCTCCACATAATTTTTAAGAGGTGTCACCTCTTGGGCCTCCACATAATTTTTAAGAGGTGTCACCTCTTGGGCCTCCACAAAACGTTTTCGAGGTCTCACCTCTCGGGCCTCCACATAATTTTTAAGAGGTGTCACCTCTTGGGCCTCCACATAATTTTTAACACGTCTCACCTCTTTAGCCTCCACACAATTTTTAAGACGTCTCACCTCTTGGGCCTCCACAAAATTTTCCATGAGCCTCTGGCCAGCCCACGGCCTCTTCCTGCCTTTTGCGGTCCTACGCATCCCTCAACATCCCCACTGCTTTACCTGCTAGACATGACACTGGGTCAGGTCGGGTCACTGACATCTCAAGCGCCAAACAATTTGGGCATTTTAAGGCTTCTGCATGTGTTTGAGTTGTTTTTA
>ONZH01025788.1:0-29749 GCA_900303285.1 Rhinella marina
AGTGCCAAATATAGTTTGGTATGTAGCAGAGCACCTAATACACCACTAATGCCTCCTCTCTGTCCCTACTCCAGCAGGCTATCCCTGAATACAGCAGCCGTTCTCTGTAAAGTCTATATTGTAGTAAGCTATCACTGAAGTCCACTGTAGTAGCCCTGATAAGGGCTTTTAATCACGCTCCTGCCTGTCCAACAGCTAAAACCTGTCTCTCCCTTCTCCAGCCTCTGTCCCTGACTAAGTTCACGCAGCATATGCGTACGAGCAGGAAGAGCTGAGTTTTTAATATTCGAGGTCACATGGTTTTTCCAGCCAATGCATGTAGACGCCGTTTTCGCGCTGCCAGCGTGCTCAGCGTGCCTGTCATACCCCCCCTGCATGGTGATTGGTGGAAAAAGAGCGCCAGGGAAGGTGGGAGGGAAACGAATTCTAAGTGCGCCATCGCCGTTATACTCGATTGAAATCGAGTATGCCGAATAGCGTAGTATTCGATCGAATACCGGCTCGATCGAACACTACTCGCTCATCTCTAATCATAAATATTACATTAAGACAACTGTGTTCCAGCCAGTAAATAGTTAAAAAAAAGCTACAGTGGGGAGGAAGGGGGGATGCAGAGGACAGGTCATTAGAGGAGAGGGTGACATTCTGAACTCACCAGAGACCCAGTGAACCGCAGGAGCAGGCTAGAGGAGACCATCACAGTGCAGGGCCTCCGGAGAGAGAGAGGAAGGGGGCGGGGCCAAGCTCTGTTCCTCACTACAGGAAAAGCAACCTGCCGGCTACAGTGAACAGGAGACCAGGGAACAGCGCTCCTTGCTGTGCTCTGCCCTCTTCTCAGGAGCAGTCTTTCTTCACAAGTGACATCTATTTGGGCAGCTCAGCAGGGGTCCCCATTTAGGGATGGGGCCCTGGGCAATTGCCCTGTTTGCCCACCCCTAACGCCGGCCCTGGGTGGATAAGTTAGAGCAAAATTACGTATGTTATTACGTACCGTGCAGTATGGAGCAATTACACGGAAACTATTAGATTAGGTAGACTTCGTCTGCTTAATTGCAACCCAGACAAATGTCGCACAGAGAGTTTTGTAATACAGCTGTATAAGTGAGAGCAAAAGACCTTTTTCACTGACGTGACGTACAGAATGGGTCACCTGGACAGAAAATACGGATTGTGGTGACTGAACAGCTGAACTGTGACACACAGAATGGTTACACACAGCTGTGTAAAATGGATTTGTATCACTGAGATAAAACAACAAAAAAACTATTTTTTATATATTTTCTTTTATATATATATATATATATATATATATATATATATATATATATTTTTTTTTTTTAACGTGACGCGCAGAAACTATCAGAGAACAAACTCAGCCCCTGCTGACGGTGGCTATTTTGACTGCAACCCAGACAAATGTTGCACAGAGATTTTTCTAATGTAGCTGTATCAGTGAAAGGAAAAGACCGTATTTGATTACGTGACTTACAGTATGGGTCACCTGGACAGAAAATACGGATTGTGGTTTGTGGTGAGTGGACAGCTGAACTGTGACACACAGAATGGTTCCACACTGCTGTATGAAATGGATTTGTATGACTGAGATATAACAATAAAAAAAAAAGGGTTATATATGGCGATAGCTGCACTACTAGTGCCAGCCAGCCAGGAGACAAAAAAAAATGTCTTGTAGCCCTTAGAAGGGCTGTTGGGTTCTTTTGAGATCACTCCTGCCTAACAAAGAACTAAATGCAGGCCCTAACACTCTCCCTGAAACGCAGCAGCTCTATCCCTAACGACATCCAGACAGCATCTGAGCCGAGCACCGCGGGCAGTCACTAGTATATTCCAGGGTCACCTGATCAGGCCAGCCAACCCCTGCTATCGACATGTAAGGGCCCCACGTGATGCTGGGTGTACCGCAGAGTCTCCTGGCTTGTGATTGGCTGAGTTTATAGGCGCCAAAAATGCACAATGCGGAAGTTGCCATTTCCTCGAGCATGGCCAGATACTCGTCCGAGCAGCGAGTACTTACGAGTACCATAATACTTGAACGAGCACCAAGCTCGGACGAGCATGCTCGCTCATCTCTATTGACCACTGATGGTGCAACACTTCTTGGTACAACTAAAATGAAATGCACCCCATTTGTCTTCCCACACACTCCAATCACATTATACAAATTAGGGGGTTGTGCGCCTTACAATCTCATGCACATGAACAAACAGTCGCTCCCTGGTTAGACACAATTAGAGGGAGGCTGGACTGGCATCATACATATGCCTGTACAGGTCCCTCATTCAGGTGTCTCATTCCCTTCAGACATACTGTGTAGCTCTAGTTCTGCCTATATAAGTCTCTAGCTGCAAGTGAAAGTGCTCTATGTTTTTCCACACTATTATTTGCAGTGTTTCATCAGGAGCTTCACTATAATACAGGATGCCCCATGAAGAAGTAGCTCACCTCCAATATCTCCAAATCAAACTGCCTAATAGTCAATCTATGTTAGTTGTCCATAGCAACCAATCAGAACTCAGCTTTCATTTTTTCAGAGCCCTGTAGAAACTAAAAGCTCAGCTCTGATAGGTTGCTATCAGCAACTAACACAGATTCAGTTTGATAAAAGTGGCCTATTGTGTCAGAAAGATGGTGTTCTCTCTGGACCAGCGAATAGTTATTGTGGAAAGCTATATGTGAAGCAGATCGATTAAGGAAACACAAGAGACCTTTGCTGACAAGTACCCAGGAATAAAACCACCAGCTAAATGTATTCAGAGTCTGGTTCGGAAATTGCATCAAACTGGCTCTGTTGCAAACATGAAGAAACCTAAGCCTCCATTAATCAGAATGGCTGAAGTTGTGCATAAAATTCAGGAGGGGATTGCAAGAAGCTCCCAAAAATCACCACCACATTCCCCAGACTTGTTCACATGCAATTTTTATCTGTGGGGAAATTGTGACACTCTGGTGATGTCACTGTGCTGCCTATATGAGTAAATTCCCATTGCAGCTAATAGAAGTTTTTATTAGACATGGCTAGTAGCTTCTATACTTGCATCAATACTGTATGTGTGCTCCCACAATTCCAGCCACTACAGTAAGAAGAGGACTTCATCCCACTGCGTAAGCATGGCCATGGCTGCTGGTGTTAGTATAATGACTACCATCACACACAAACAGGGATAATTCATCCCTAAAATTGCCCTGACCCATTACTCCAACCTACTTGCACGGTCACCCTAGTCAGTGACCCCCAAACTGAACAACAGTCCCAATACTGCAATACATGTGAGGGAAACACTCAAACAGGGACAAACAAACAGACGTACACAAAGAGTAGTCGTACAGAAAAGGGTCAAATACGAGACGGACAATGAAGTACCAGAATGACAGAAGCAAACGAGAAAACGGCAGAAAAGTCAGAACCAGGTGATCAATACAATACCAAATCACCAGAAGCTGAAAACATAGTCACTATACCAAAACCAGAATTTTAAAGCCAAAGAAGTCTTTAATACAATAAAGGAACAGCAGGGGGAGCCAGAGGACAAGAAATTCACCAGCACCTGCACATTCAAGCGCTGGCCTTTTAGGCTTCATTCACACGTCTGTATGTCATTGTGCAGGGGCGTAGCCAGGGGGGGCAGACGGGGCATGTGCCCCGGGCGCAGACTGACCGCAGCACTAGGGGGGCGCAGCCAGCCAGCGGCCCAAAAAACTAAAGTTTATAACTAAGTTAAAACTTTATTTGATTTCTCTCACAAAAATCACAATGATCATCATCTTCTCCGGCGGAGGCGCGACCCCAGAACAGATCAGATCAGCCGCCAGGCCAGCAGGGCCAGGCAGGCTAATCGATCTGAATCAGACAGGACAGGTCGCCGGATTCGATTCGGAACTCGGAAGAGCCAGGCCGCAGCAGCGCTTGAGCCGGGCTGCGCTCAGACTGGCGTACATTGACGCAGTGACGTCAGGTTAACTAGACGCAGGCTCGCAGCGGTGGTGGCTGGGGGCGGGACAGGCAAAAGGAGCGTGGGAAGAGCAGCGCGGGAACAACTCCCACCTTTTGGAGAGAGCCGGGCAATAAAGGAGCGCGGGAAGAACTCCCGTCCCGCCCTTTTGGAAAGAGAGAGGAGTCACTCTGAGGAGCCAGAGGAGACCGCGGAGCAAGGAGCGAGGAAGAGCCCGCAGCCCCTTGTGTTGGTCAGAGCCGATCCACTGCCCGCCGCCTGCCCTGCCTCACTGCCTGGTCCTGGCCCTGCTGCTGCCAGCCAGCTGCCCTGCGGAGGAGGAGGACGGTGAGCCGGACTGAGTCTGTCTTGAAAGTTGATCCATCCACGGTGAGCTCAGCCTCAGCTGTGATGAGGGGACAGGGGGGGAGTCGGGGACTGCTGCTGGTCTGGTGGTCAGTCAGGTCAGGACAGGTCACAAATAATTGTTGTTGCCCTGCCCAAGAGCGAAGAGCCTTTAGTTTGTTTGTTTCAGCCGCTGACCCAGGCCACTGCTGCCCAGGAGGTGAGGGGACAGACAGGCCAGGACTGGTGGTCAATATCACAAATTATATTGGCAATGTTGCCTAACTTTTACTGGCCTACAGTTTCTCAGACTAGTCCTGTCTCTGACCAGAATGATTCAGTCAGGCAGCTTCTTCTAATAGCCTGAGTGTCCTGCACTGCTTAAGTGACTGAGTCTGACCAGTGACCCCCGCCTTCTCCTCTCCCCTCCTGGACAGCTGGCTTGCACTGATATATTTGTACATAGTAATTAGATTTCCCCTCAGACTTTTCTAAAGTGAATAACCCTAATTTTGATAATCTTTCTGGGTACTGTAGTCCACCCCAGCCCAGGCCATTCCAGTTATTACTTTAGTTGCCCTCCTCTGAACCCTCTCCAGCTCTGCTATGTCTGCCTTGTTCACAGGAGCCCAGAACTGTACACAGTACTCCATGTGTGGTCTGACTAGTGATCTGTAAAGTGGCAGGACTATGTTCTCCTCACCGCCATCTATGCCCCTTTTGATGCAACCCATTATCTTATTGGCCTTGGCAGCAGCTGTCTGGCAGTGGTTTCTATAACTTAATTTGTTGTTCACTAAAATTCCTAGTCACTGAGAGTATTTTTTCCTGACGTGTATCTTAGGTCTCTTTACCTATGACTGTGATTTGGCTTGGAGTTCTCACTCAAAGTGTCAAGACCCAGAATCATATAATGTCCAAGCCCAAGAGACCATCAGGAGCACAATTCAGAAAAAGAGCCAAGGATAGAGAGAAACAAGCTAACGTGTTTTCGTCTCTATTGTGTTCCTGGCTGAATAGAAAAAAAGACAATGAAGGTAGGCATATATGTGCAAGTGTTGTATTTGAAAAAATGTGACTTTTATTTCACAATTGTGGTGTAATCTGCCGGCAGCATGTTATAGAGCAGGGTGAGTTGAGTAGATTGTCAATTTTCTCTGTCAATTCACTTCAAAGCCCAGCATGACCAAGAATATGAATGAATGAATTGCAAGTGCTAATAAATATTGTCCCACGAAATTGTACATCAATCTCTGCTCAACTACTCCAGCTCTATAACATGGTATCTACAGACCAGACATCATGTTTAACCCATTGGACATGTCACTCAACTATGAACAATGTTTTTTGTTTCCTTTCTTCCTGTTAATCACAGGACATGTGGATGACGAAATAATCTCTGAGCTTGAGAGTCAAGAAGGTTTAACTGTGACAGATCATGGCGCACAGCATACTGCAGATGTCGCTACAGATGCTTCACAATGCTTTACCAGCACTGCACAGGCCCAAGAACAGGATTTGAACACCCCTGCAACATCTTGCCCACACAGTAAGAGAAAAAACAAGCAAGTTTTATCTGCTCATGTCCTGTATTTTTTAAGCATCAGTGATATTTTTTTTATTTTAATCACAGGAAATGTGTATGGCAAAATAACCACTGAGAATGACAGTCAGGATGGTGAAACTATGACCGAACAAGACGTACAGCAGACTGCAGATGTCGCTACAGATACCTCACGCTTTACCACTACCAGTGCCCAAGAGCCAGAATTGCATATCCCTTCAGTATCTTGCTCACATGGTGAGAGAGCCCAATATTCTTTACCTGTTCATGGCCTTTTTATAACCATCATCATGTCTGTTGACTTTTTGGTTTCTTTCTTTTTGTTGAAATTACAGTCAATCTGGATGCCAACATAATTTGTGAGATTGAGAATGAAGAAGGTACAACTGGAGCAGGGCATGAAGTACAGCAGACTGCAGATGTCGCTACAGAACCACCAGAATGCCATAACAGAACTACAAATATGGAAGAACAGGAGTTGAACCCCCCCTCAGTATCTTGCTCACAAGCCTTACAGGGTGAGTCTACCTTTGTCTTTGACTGTTATGACCCAGGAACATGGCCTGACAAAGTTTTGGATATACAAAGGTGCTTTGTTACTAGAATGAGAACAACAAGTGTAGAACCTGATGTCAGCAACAGTTTCCAAGATGGCAGAAAACTGTCAATAGACTGTTTTTTTAAAAAGATGCCAAATGGGCAGAAAGTACGCAGGTCATGGTTAGAATATAGCAAGTCAAAAAACGCCTTGTACTGTATACCGTGTAGAATGTTTTCAGTACTTGCAGAACAAAAACGATCAGTTTTGGCAAAACAGGAAGGTTTCACATTGTGGAAAAAATTAAGTGAGAGAATTCCAGAACATGAAAATTCTTTGAGCCATAAAATGAGTTTTTGTTCCTGGAAAACCCTTGAGTCTTCATTAGGCAAGGGTGGCATTGACAGGGAACTTCAAGACCAGATAGTGCATGAAGAAAACCCCTGGAAGGAAGTTCTTCGTGTTATAGTTGATGTGATAATGCACTTGGCCAAACAGGGTAGTGCTTTGAGAGGTTCACAGGAACATTTTGATTTTGTAGATCCAAAAAGTGGAAAGTTCCGGAATATGATTGAACTTGTTTCTCACTATCATGTCCCCTTGTGTGAACATTTGCAACGTCATAAGAAAGGACAAGTGAGCTATTTTTCACCTGAGATTCAAAACCAGTTCCTGGACATCATTGCTGGTAAAGTAAGGGAACGCATCCTTAATGATGTCAGAGAAGCAAAGTATTTTTCTGTGATGTTTGACTGTACACCAGATATAAGCCATTTGGAACAGATGTCGGAAGTCCTAAGATACGTTAAAATTACAGAGTGTGGCCCTGAAATAGTTGAAAGCTTCATAGATTTTTTTGTAGTGAGTGAGAAAACGGGCCTTGCCCTTACTGAATTAATCCTACAGAAAATAGAAAAGGATGGCTTAGATATTACAAATTGCAGAGGGCAATCGTATGATAATGGAGCCAATATGGCTGGAAAGTATAAAGGGGTTCAAGCACGGTTACTTCAAGAAAATAAGCAGCCCATTCCTTAAATCTAGTTGGAGTAAATGCTGCAAGTGTCTCACGACAGGCAGAGACTTTCTTTGGAACCCTACATTGTCTGTACTTGTTCTTTGTTGCCTCAACTTTTCGATGGGAAGTTTTACAGAAACATGTCACAGTTACCCTCAAGTCACTAAGCAAAACCAGATGGTCAGCAAAGTTGGACGCAGTAAAGCCCATTTATATGCACCTATCAGAAATAATAGACACTTTAAATGATTTAAAAACCAGTTCAGTCACAAATATGGAGACAAAAACAGAGGCTGCTTCACTTATGTATAATATCAAGAAGTTTGAATTTGTCATCATGTCTTCTTTTTGGTACAAAGTGCTAAGTCAGATTGATCGTGTCAACAAATTTCTTCAACAGGAAACTATCACAATTGATATGTCTGCAAAGCATATTCATGGTCTCTTGAACCTGTTAGAATCTACTAGAACAAGCTATGCAACCGATGCCATAAATGAAGCGAAAACAATAGCTGAAAGGTGTGGGCTGGATCCAAACTTCAGAGATGTAAGAAAGCGAAAAGTCAATAGGATGTTCGATGAAGAATGCGAAGATGAGAGTGTGCTATTGTCACAAGAAGACAAATTTAGGATTGCACTTGTTGAAATAAGTGACAAAATTCTTTCTGAAATGAGAACGCGGTTTGAAGCCATAGATAAGCTGAATGATATTTTTGGGTTTCTTACTGGGTCTCAATTTGACTCATTATCAACACAAGAGCTCAAGGAAAAGGCCACACAACTATCTGAGGTGTATGAAAATGATCTTGATAAGGATGAAATAATCTTAGAAGTGGAGAGCTTTAAATATCATGCTCTGGATTTCAACACAAGTGTAAGAACTGCCACACCTGCAAGTCTGTTGACCTTCATTTACAAGAATGGACTACAAGATGCTTACCCCAATATCGCCATAGCTTTGAGAATCTTCCTCACAATACCAGTAACGGTTGCTTCCAGTGAAAGAAGCTTCAGCAAGTTGAAGCTTCTGAAAACATACCTTCGAAGTATAGTGGGACAACAACGTCTAACAAGTATTAGCATTATTTCCATTGAGCATGAGATTGCTGCAAAAATTTCTTATGATGACATCATAAAAACCTTTGCAGCGATTAAAGCTCGTAAAGTCAAAATGTAACTGTTGTTTAGGTTTATTGTGTAGGCACAGGGATGGTTACTGTTTCTGTAGTATCCTTTCTTAGGGACAGATTTTTTGTTTTCCATGTAAAAAAAATGTAAGGAGTCTTCTTGGCGAACCTCTAAGTGTTGGAAGGAAGAGAATCTGTCTTCAGTCTGCAGAAGACACCTGCAGTGTGACATAAAGAGGATTCCAGCTGTCTCTTGTCTCTACCTGTGAGTTGCCACACATAGGCATGCTCAGAGTTCAATAAGGCAATGAAGACAGACTCTCTTTAGTACCACTCACTGAGAGCTCTGCTAGAAGTGTTGAAGCCAACACACTATTTTGGCTAGTTTGTGACAGTTAGCTTTGGACTGCAGGGGGGGGGGGGTATGAAAAAGGGGGACCTGTCACCTCTCCTGACATGCCAATTGCAGTGACCACTTGCATTCCCCATGTAGTAGTAATTCTGCAGCCTCTACTCTTGTGACTCTGTGTTATGTCAATTCTTTACTACTCCTGCTAGGAGTTAATAACTGTATTGCCTGCACTCTGCTGGAAAGGTGCTGGTGGGTGTTAACAGTAGGTAGCAGGTGTCTGACTCTTCCCATGACTGCTGCTGGTGGGACACTGCTTCAACTGGTAACACCCAACTGTACACGACCTGCAGACTGCTGGCAATTCAATCATTACTTCTAGCAGGAATAATGTAGGAAAGGCATATCAGAGGGCCATAACAGCAGATGCTCCAGAATTAGTACATGGAGAATGCAAGTATTTACTACATGTCAGGAGAGGGGACAGATTTTTTGTTTTCCATGTTAAAAAAAATGTAAGGAGTCTTCTTGGCGAACCTCTAACAGTGTTGGAAGGAAGAGAATCTGTCTTCAGTCTGCGGAAGACACCTGCAGTGTGACATAGAGAGGATTCCAGCTGTCTCTTGTCACTACCTGTGAGTTGCCACACACAGGCATGCTCAGTCAGAGTTCAATAAGGCAATGAAGACAGACTCTCTTTAGTACCACTTACTGAGAGCTCTGCTAGAAGTGTTGAAGCCAACACACTATTTTGGCTAGTTTGTGACAGTTAGCTTTGGACTGCAGGGGGGGTATGAAAAAGGGGGACCTGTCACCTCTCCTGACATGCCAATTACAGTGACCACTTGCATTCCCCATGTAGTAGTAATTCTGCAGCCTCTACTCTTGTGACTCTGTGTTATGTCAATTCTTTACTACTCCTGCTAGGAGTTAATAACTGTATTGCCTGCACTCTGCTGGAAAGGTGCTGGTGGGTGTTAGCAGTAGCAGAGGTGTCTAACTCTTCCCATGACTGCTGCTGGTGGGACACTGCTTCACTTGGTAACACCCAACTGTACACAACCTGCAGACTGCTGGCAATTCAATCATTACTTCTAGCAGGAATAATGTAGGAAAGGCATATCAGAGGGCCATAACAGCAGATGCTCCAGAATTAGTACATGGAGATTAGAATGCAAGTGATTACTAAGACAGACATGTCAAGAGAGGTGGGGGAGGGAGTGTGTGCTTTAAGAGTTGAAGTTCCAGGCTCCATTTGGGGTGGACATTTATAGCAGTTTGCTGACAAAGTTTTTGTAAACTTTAAACTGGAATAATAAAGACATCTTGTTACTTCACAAGAATTGATGCTCCTGAGTCCTGAATTATTACGTAAATATTTGCAAAAACGTGCATGAAAATATCTTGCGTCTAAAATCAGCTTTGGTCTTGGGTGGGGGCGGAGCTTGGAAGGGGTGGGGCTTGGGTGGGGCTTTGATGGGCGGGGCTTTGAGGGGGCGCAGAACTGGATCCTTGCCCCGGGTGCAGGAAAGCCTAGCTACGCCTCTGCATTGTGGATCTGCAAATTGCGGATCCTCAAAACACAGACACCGGCCATGTGTGTTCCGCATTTTGCGGACCGCACATGGCCGGCTCTATAATCGAAATGCCTTTTCTTGTCCGTGGTTGCGGACAAGAATACCACATGTTCTATTTTTTTGCGCGGCCACGGACCGGAAGTGCGGATATGGACAGCACACAGTGTGCTGTCCGCATCATTTACAGCCCCACTGAAAATGAATGGGTCCGCGTGAATGAAGCCTTATGCTGAGGAGAGAGCAGCTAACGTCAGAACAGGCTAGCATCCCTAGAACCCCCAGAAACCGGACGCTGCTGTCACACTCAGGCAGCAGCAGCCAAGGGAACTGTGGCTAGATTGCAGGATTACCCGTACTGCAGTTGGTAAATGCCTTTGATTGGATGTTGCTGCATGAGATAGAGCTGAATTAAATGAAGCAGACAATTTAGCCTAATTGAATTTTAAGAAACTGGTTCATCTATATTCCTAAATAATATCTAGCTCTGGTTTGACTACTTTCTTTGCTTTGCATTTTGATGGTTTCTTGTGACAGAACACCCCATGGGAACTGAACATTGTTTCTGATTAACTGTAACCACAGTGCCAAAAACTGGAAAACACTGAAAGGGTGAAATACAGATTGAAGACAGCTGGCCTACAGGGCAGGATAAATAAAGACATTGATTTGGAACGTGTTCAGACCTGGATCAAGACTTCTGGAACCCAGACATACAGAGACATGGACTTGGAACCTCTTCAGACTTGGAACAAAAATTCTGGAACTCAGACATACAGAGAATATCAGTTCAAACAGTAACAATTGCAAAGGTCAGTGCACACATGGCAGTAACTTCTGGAACCTAAACATTCCAGAAATGGCAAGCAGACATGTTGATGACTTCTGGAACCCAGACACACTATGCAGGAACAGGTAGGTACAAGACAAGGCACAGGCTTTAGGAACAGGCTTGAGACTTTAGAAGCAATCACTGTTGCAAAGCCAAGACCAGGCTACAAACTTCAGAAAGAACTTCTCTACAAACAGACAGAACCTGGGAACTAAAGAGCAGAACTTATGAGCCCATGGACAACAGATGCATATTTAGACACATACTGGGGAATTAATCCCTATGGATCCAGATTTGAGAAACACCTGTCACCATAGAGCAGATCACCCCAACAAGACATCTGCTGCCAGTAAGCAAACAAGAGAGGCAAATGTGCACTGCCACGGTGGCATATGGCCCTAGATACACAACCAGGGATGTAATGATCAGAGTCGCAGAGGGTCTGACTGCGATCAGCGGGGGGAGGGAGCCTGCTGCACTCACATGTAATAAAGCCTGGCACTGTCACTGTACTTCATGCTGGACCCTGTCAGAGCGCCCAACTCACCTGCATCATATGCGTTGCAGCATCAGGCCCCAGTGCTGCCCTATCAGGATTAGTCACAAATTAAATGGATGGTTGGAGCCTAACATCGGTTACACTCCCTGCTTAATTTGTGACTAATTCTACTAGGGCAGCGCCGAGGCCTGAAGCATATGATGCAGGTGAGTTGCACGCCCTGACAGGGCCCTGCATGATGTACAGTGTCAATGTCAGGCCCCGTGTCAGTGAAGACTGGGGCCAGTGGGAGACATTACTAGGGGCTGGGAGGGACATTACTAAGGGCACTGGAAGACATTACTAGGGGCAGTGGGGGACACTACTGGGGCAGTGGGGGACATTACTAGGGGCCGTGGGGGACATTACTGGGGGCAGTGGGGGACATTACTGGGGGCAGTGGAAGGACATTACTGGGGGCAGTGGGGGACATTACTAGAGGCAATGGAAGGACATTACTAGGGGCAGTGGGGGCACTACCTGCTGGGTCAGTGGGGAATATTGCTAGGGGCAGTGGGGGACATTACTGGGGGCAGTGAGAGACATTACCGGGGGCATTACTGGGGGATCAGGAACCAGGGGTGTAACAATTGCGGTCACAGAGGGTGCGACCAGGCACAGTAATGGGGGGGGGGGATGTCCAATCCAAAGTTTGCTCTGGGGTTCATAGGCTCATAGTTACACCACTGTACACAGCCACAATATTTAGCAACTATCCCACATGGTATACAATGACAAACAGTGAACAGACCTGTAACAAACATCTTTCTGATATTGCTTGCATAAACATACACTTCTAGTTCCATTTCCACAAACTGAAATGCCTGCATGAAAACTGTTCTAAAAGAGGTTTTAGTGTTATCCATCTTATCCAACCAATTAGATTCCAGCTTACATTTTACCAGTTTGGAAGTTACATGTGAAGCCACAGGGGCTTATTAATTAGTACTAGTGCCTTGCAGCACAGGGGTCCTGGATTCAAACTTGGATTTGGCACCTCTGTGGAGTTTATGCCCTGTTTCCTCCCACATTCAAAAATAATAATATTATGAATAATAATAATAATAATAATAATAATAATAATAATAATAATAATAAGTTAGTCCTATTATATTTCCTAGATAGCAAAATTATTCTTATTGGGGATAATGTAAGATAACCTCTGTACAGTGCTCCAAAATATGCTACCGATGCTACCACTACTATATAATCAATAATTAAATGCAAGTTTTATTCCTTAGACCCAATAAGTTAAAATCCAGGGTTAGTGACTACATTTGTAGGGACAAATTTCCTGTGATAGAGATGTAAATGATAAAAAAAAAATTTAAATAATGTTCCATCACTTCTACAAGTGCATACACAGTGAAGATAATATTTTGCATAGTATTCTTTACATCTCAGCAGTGCACAGAAAACACTTAAAGGGGTTGCCTCACTTCAGCAAATAGCATTTATCATGTAGAGAAAGTTAATAAAAGCCACTTACTAATGTGTTGTTATTACCTCCTTTGCTTACTGGATTCATTTTTCCATCCAATTATACACTGCTTATTTCCATGCTTACGACCACCCTGCAATCCATCAGCAGTGGCCATGCTTACAAACTATAGAAAAAAGCACCAGCCTATGTGAGCTACAGCTGAGCTCCCAGCTACAATAGAGGCTAACACTTTTTTCTATAGTGTGCAAGCACAGCCACACTGCTGGATTGCAGGATGGTCGCAACCATGGAAACAAGCAGTGTATAATGTGATGGAAAAATGAATCCAGTCAGCAAAGGAAGCAATATGGATAAAAATGGGTGGGTGGAGCTTTCTCTACATGATAAATTGCCGAAGTGACACAACCCCATTAAAGGGGGTTTCCAGGAATTAAGAAAGTGAAAATACTTAAATATTACTTTATTATAAATATATTCCCAAGTACTCTTCGTTAGTTATACTTGCTTGTTTTGTCTAGGAAACGATCATTAGGAGAAACAAAATGGCCACCATCCTATTAGTACACACAGAACCTGTCCTAATCAAACAGCAGGAAAAGTTACTTCATAACAGTGAACTAAAGAGCTGCTTCATACTCATCTCTGTTCTGCTTGTCAGGGATTATGATCTTGAATACAGTTTAATATGATCTTCAGCTGAATCTCTGTAGAAATGGAGTTCATGAGGAGACATGAAGTACAGAGAGGACAGACTGTGGTAATGTGGGGCAGAGATAATGGAGACTGCATACAAGTGCTGCTGCACATTAGTCACATCCTCACCCTCCTCTCTCTACTTCATGTCTCCTCATGAGCTCGATTCCCACAGAGATTCAGCTGAAGATCATATTAAACTGTATTCAGGATGATAATCCCTGACAAGCAGATTAGAGAGTAGGATAAGGTTACATGCACATGACCGTATGTGTTTTACGGTCCATAAATTGCGGATCCGCAAAAAAAATGGATGACGTTCCGTATGGAATCCGTGTTTCCGTTTTTTTGTGTGGATCAATTGTAACAATGCCTATCCTTGTCCGCAAAACGGACAAGAATAGGACATGTTCTATTTTTTTGTGGGGCTTCGGAACGGACATATGGATGCGGATAGCACACGGTGAAATAAATGGGTCCGCATCCTATCCGCAAAAAAAATTTATGTATTTTCAGTAATTGTATTTTCTTAATGAGGACCTTTCATCACTCCTGACATGCCTGTTTTAATAGCTTCATGCATTCCCCATGTATAACAATTCTGGAACATCTATTCTTATGGTTATGTTGTGCCATTCCTTTATTATTTCTACTAGAAGTTATTAATGAATTGCTATTTGTCTTCAGTAAGGGAACAGAGGGGAGGTGACCAGTTGGGGGTGTGTACCGCACAGTCTGAAAATGGCAGCACTGATTGAATAGAGTCAGTCTGTGCAGGGACACACCCCCAACTGGTCACCTCC
This sequence comes from Rhinella marina, assembly GCA_900303285.1. Classification (NCBI taxonomy): domain Eukaryota; kingdom Metazoa; phylum Chordata; class Amphibia; order Anura; family Bufonidae; genus Rhinella; species Rhinella marina. The sequence goes on from ONZH01025788.1 coordinate 14,776, forward strand.
CCTCTGTTCCCTTACTGAAGGCAAATAGCAATTCATTTATAACTTCTGGTGCAAATAATAAAGGAATGGCACGACATAGAGACATAAGAATAGATGTTCCAGAATTGTTAGTACGTGGGGAATGCATGAAGCTATTACAATAGGCATGTCAGGAGTGGTGAAAGGTCCTCTTTAATTCCCGGAGAATCCCTTTAAGGCAGTATTACACAACTCGATGTGGCAGACGATTGTTGGGAGGGAAGCGTTCCCTCCTGGAAATTGCATGCTCACTAGCGGAGGAGACCACTGCTATTGCATGCAGCAATCTCCTCCTCAGCATGGGGAGGACTGATCACTATGCCATCACTAGTCCCCATGCTGTATAGTGGTTTTCCAGTGGCACATTGTGATTGGACAATCTGCCACCTGCAAATGATAATTTTTTAGCATGTCAAAAGATTTGGATTGCCCGATGATCATTCATATATCTATGACAGTGACACTTGCTCCCCCATTTTTCCCACGTATAACTTGAACTTTATGTGGTTTCACAAAAAAAAGAGCGATCCTTAGTACTTTTTATAAACATGTACTAACTGATGATAATGAAACCTGTGCATTATATCAGTACTCCCTTCTATACCAATATCCGTCAACCTCTTAATTTTCTCTTCATAAAAATGGTGAACCACAAAATAAATACCCCCATCTATCCAATATTTATAATGCCTAATCTTTAAGAACTCTACTAAGTGCCAATTATACTACAGTGGAGTAAAAGTAAAAGAATGTTTAAAATCAAAACAAACTCTTATCCAGTTCATAACCGCTGCAACATATCACTATTTAGAGATTTTTATAGATTCCACATTGAAGAGCCCCTGCATCTAACATTTGAAGAATATTCTCATACCTCCCTTCCATGTTAATTACCAAATCCCTAAAAAAGCCCACTTTGGCCTCAGTTATTATCCATTGAAGTTGAGATGCAACAAAATATCCTCTAAAAAAAGGCAAAGATAGACCACCCTTCTCTTCTGAGGTCCATAAATACCTCTGCTTAATACGCACCCTCTTCCTTCCCCAGGTCAATTTATTAATCATAACTTCAATTGCCCTAAAGAAGGAGTCCTTAATCCATACTACACAAGGGTCGAGAACATACAGAATTTGTGGGAGTAACACCATTTTAACCAACTCAATGTTATCTGTTTTACTTAACAGTAACTTAGCCCATACACTGATTTTCGATGTCAGTTTATTAATCATTGGTAGGAGATTTTGTGCAACCTAGTCTTTAATATCCACCGATAAATTCACTCCCAAATATTCAAAGCTCTCTGTTTTCTTTGGAACCTGTAATCCTTCTACCTTATCTATATTTATATTTTCCTGCTTAATAAGTAAAAGAGTTGATTTGTTACGGTTAATTTCAAACCCTGATAAGGATCCAAAATACTCCAATATCGTGATTGTTCTATGGAGGGAGTAATTTATGACCTTCAAAACTAATCATCTGCGTATAAACTAATCTTATCACTATCCCCATCCACTATCCCCAAAACCTCTAATTCTCTGTACTCCTCTGACCTGAATTGCTAAGAGTCCCAAGAATATCGAGAATAGCATTGGGGACAATGGACATCCCTGTCTAGTACCTCAGGACAACTTAAAACTTCTTGTGATATCACCTCTTGAACTCTTTTAGTGAACCCACCATTACCTCCTCCTCAGGTAGAGAGTTCCATAGTCTTACTGCTCTTACAGTAAAGAATATTCTTTTATGTTTGTGTACAAACCTTCTTTCCTCTAGACGCAGAGGGAATTCCCTCATCATAGTCAAAGTCCTAGGTATAAAGAGATGATGGGAGAGATCTCTGTACTGACCCCTGATATATTTATACCGAGTTATTAGATCGCCTCCAGTTGTCCTTTTTTTTAAATAACTAAATAACTCAATTTTGACAATCGTTCTTTCTAATATACTCATTTAATTTATTACGTTGGTTGACCTCCTTTCAAATGGCTCAAATTCTAAAATATCTTTCTTGTGTAAAGGTCTGAAACTATACATATGGGTAGCACAGTGGCTCAGTGGTTAGCACTGGTGTCTTGCAGTGCTGAGGTCCTGGGTTAATATTCAACAACATCTAAATGGAGTTTCTATGTTCTCCCAGTGTTTGTGTTGTTTTCCTCTGGGTACTCCAGGGAAGGGAAATTGTGAGCCCCATTGGGGACAGAGTGATGCTTATGACTTCTTAGTGGTGTTTTTACTGTGAAACTGTATGAACCCAGCTGTGCATTTTGCTTCTGAAAGCAGAAATGAAGCCAGTGCACGTAGCGTTTTTGTCCGAAAGAATCCTTATATATTTGTTGGGTGGTGGCCAGATCTCTGTTGGACCCAATTGTAGTCAATGTGCAGGTGGGTGTTCTGGTAACATGATGAGTGAATCATCTAAAATTCGCTTAGCCGAATATTCGCAGAATTTCTGACAAGATTCGTACTTAAACGAATTTATTTGGTCGAATCTATGTTAAAAAAAAACAATCGTTGTTTTGCGAACATTCCTGCACAAATTATGATCGTACAGTCAGCGTAGTTAAAAGTACGCAATACATAAGGATTACAATTACAAATCCTTAGCATACTATTGACACGTGAATGCGTCATACGCACAAGGCTAGGCCAGGGCGTACAGTCTTTAGAGCCAGTCCATATGAGGTAGAAAAATAAGGTGCTCACTGCTAGCTATCCAGCTAGCATAATTTACTAAAAATACTGGACAATAAGGGCATAATAGCACACATACATTGCAGTACCAGAAAAAGAATACACACAATGGGCTAAAGTGCTGAACCAGTAAAAACAGTGTAGCTAAAATACAGCAAAGACATAAGTATGCAAACATTTTAGTGCAATCAATTTCACATTTGCAAGCATAAAAAGCTCAGATATACGTTAGAGTCTCTCCTCGTGGCTCCTTAGCATGATAAAACACTGTCTGGAACACATAATCCAAAATTCAATTGTAATCCAAGTGAGGTAATATTGTAATCCAAACAGGTAACGTGTAATCCACATGGATAATAGAAAATAGCAGCAAATAGAGAACCCTTTTTACAAGGGGGGCTCCCAAATAACCTGAGAAGGGGGGAAAAAGGAAAATAGGCACGTTTAGGCGCAACTGGGACTTTTCTGCAGAATGGGGGGAGTCCTGACAGCCATGCCCATTTGGGTGAGAGTCAAACGGGGGCAATACAAACAAACATAAAAAGTGCCAACTAGCTCTCACCCGTCAGGTGCAGTCTATGGTGTGGCTCCCATAGGTTCTCCTGAGGTGTCCTTTAAATCACTCAGCCAGTAGAATGGTTCCTCAGATGAGGGGACCTCGCTGGAACTGCTGCTAAACGACATCAGAGGATGCTCCTGTCTCTTGTAGGTCACAGTCACTGCCATAGTAGAACTCCAGTGCCCTCTTCTTCTGGAATTCGGACTTGACCGGGTCCGTGTGGTGGTCATGCTGGTGAGCACTGCAGCCATTTGCGCTTTTCCGGATCCTCCTTCCGGGACAGCAGGAGTAAGGACTTCCGGCTGCAGCGGTTCTGGTAAGGTTGCATCCAGGGAAGTATCCCCAGCTTCCCTAGCTGCTGCTGGCTTCATCTTCCACGGCAGCTGGTATTGGTGGATGACCGTGGATTGGAACGTAAACGATGTTGTCGTCAGCTGACCCAGCTGAAAGGACTGTGGTGGTGGTGGTGCTGGCAGTCTAGGAATCAGAGGCTCCGGCTGTGGCTTTTCCCTGAACTGGAGAACGCCATCTGGGGACTCCTGAAGGCAGCGCAAGCATCCTGGACCTGGTGGGTCATCCAGCCACACTTCAGGTTCTGTTGTAGGTACCAGGGGCTTAGAAAGGAGGGTAACCCCGGTCACAAAGGGGTCTTTCAGGGACGCCATGGGGGTGTACTCCACCTGATCCCCCACGTACAGGCTGTGACGAGGTTGTGGCAGGTATGGCCGTTTCACCGACCTGCGGCCCACAAAATACTCCTTTCCATCCTCGTTGTCTGCCAGGAAGCCAGACCCTCTCTCAATGAAAAAACCATAAGATCGTTCCCTTTCTCCGTTCCAATGCAGGATCTCCCAGCCTAGGGTGGTCCAGTAACTGGATGACCGAGTCCTCCATGGTGTTTTTATAGTCCCAGAGGGTCTGCGCATGGACCGTCACCGATGGTGGCACAATTGGGTTCTGCCTTATGGAAGGTGTTGTCGTGGATCTCCTCCTGGGCGGCGAAGTGGATGCTCCAGCTGCCTCCGCCGCACGAACCACAGCAGACACTCCAGCCGCACCAGCCACAGCAAATGCACCAGCCGCGTGACGACGAAGAACCACCTCACGATGCGCAGCTAACTCCGCAGGCAGTAAGGAGAATAAGGGCACTGTAGGTGGTTTACTCGCCTTCAGTTCAGAGCGTGACACCCTGATGTCTGGAGCGGGCGGTGGCTCAGGGAACTCGTCCCCAAAGGCCATCTGGTTCCAGTTGGGACACAGCTCTTTAGCCATGCTTGCTACTTGCTCAGTGTTCAGCGCTGGTCTAAACTGGTTCAGAGGAGGGTGGAGTACTGAGGGAGGAGTCTTCACTCCCTATACGTGCAAATAGTTAAATCCCGGTGGGCTGGGAGTTCTGAGGGGGCGTATCTTCACTTTCCCACTCTTGCGGGGGCGTATCATCATTTTCCCACCTCAAACAGAATGCGTACGTTTTGCACGTTTCATACGTATCGTACGTATCGTTAGCGTTCAAAATTTTGCAAAAATTTATGAATAATACGAAGCGAATCCGAAAAAATCCAGATTCGCTTCGGCTGAGAAAATTTCCAAGATTTGATACGAATCTACGAAGTGGCGAATAGATTTGCTTATCTCTAAACATAATCTAGCAATACTGCATCCAGAGAGCTCATACTCATAATGGCAATGGCATACAGACCTTACATGTACAATTTACATTGTCTTCTTTGCTATTTTCTAATATGGAGTGATATAATTGTATCATTAAATTTCAAGTATTATTATTTTATGTTTTTAATTTTTTTGACTTATAAAAGTACGCCCACTCTTTTTTTTTAATTCATTCATGGTTTTGGCTTCCAAATTTGCATCAAGAAACCTGTACTTGTGGCCCTACCCTAAGGAATGGTGGAATAGTGGAACATGAGAAACAAGTGAGGCCTAATTTTCAAACTTTTCCAAGAGTCTAGGGTACCATTAATGCAGTTATGACTGGATAGGAGGATAGATACTTTAGGGTTGGGCAAGGAGATGTGTATGATTGCTGTAATATTTCCTGAACGTCACTTATATGACTTAAAAGGGTAATCTGGTTACATTAAAGGGGTTGGCCACTTTGTTAGCACTTATTAAAACTCTAAAGAAAGCAGGGAGACAATAAACTTCCTCATATATCTTCTGCAGCAGATGTGCCTGGTTCCTTTGCTATTGGAAGCCACACCTCCTCCTGTCCTGCACTCATAGCTGCTTGTCTCGTCCATGCCTGCACATGCACTAGTCCATGGAAGGAGTGTGCTGCTCCTGGGTCCTAAAGACACCCTGCTTGTGTCAGAGAAGTTTCCTTTTGCTGTGGCTGCAGTCCTGACTATACAGGGCTGAAGGGGCTTAGCAGAGAAACTTGTTAGAAGCTGAAATAAAGAAACTTTGCAAGAGGAAGAGAGACTGAGGAGAATCTGTGATGGAGCTCACTGACTGCAGTGATGTAGCAGTGCCGGGAAGGTGCTGTCGACAACAAAGTGTGAGCAATCCTAGTGTCTGTCCTGTCTATGACAACTCTGCAATGTGATCTTATCACAGACATGTTTATTCCAGCCAGACCAACAAGTCAGGAGCTTTAACCCCTTCTGAGCTGTCAGTATGGCTGAGGTCAGTGATATCAGCAGCAGTCACTGATGTCATCTGTAAATATGTGCCTTCTCCTTCCTGCACACTGTATATAGTGATATATGATGCCCCCAATACAGTGATATGTGATCACCACTTTATACTGTATATAGTGATGTGTGACCCCCTGTATACAATAATAGTTGACACCACCACCACCACCACCATACACTGTATATACTGCTGTGTGACCCCCCCCCACCACTGCATACAGAGATCTGTGAACTCCTGTATATACAGATGTGTGACCCCCTGTACATTATATATAATGATGTGTGACCCCCCTGTACACTGTATATAGTAATGTGTGACCCCTGTACATTATATATAGTGTTGTGTGACCCCCTGTACTTTATATATAGTGACTTGTGACCCCCCTGTACGTTATATATAGTGATGTGTGACCCCCTGTACATTATATATACTGCCGTGTGACCCCTGTACATTATATATAGTGGTGTGTGAACTCTTGGTACATTATATATAGTGATGTGTGACCCCCTATACATTATATATAGTGATGTGTGACCCCCTAAACATTATATAGTGATGTGTGACCCCCTGTACTTTATATATAGTGACTTGTGATCCCCCTGTACGTTATATATAGCTATTTGACTACACTCATTTTCCCTTTTTTCCCAGATGAAGGGTAGTCATATATTCATAGATGATTGATGGGCTGTTCAGCTGGGAGCAGGTCGTATGATGATAGACAGGAGGCTCCTCTGTAGGTCAGCAGATCGATTTGTGCAGTCCGTGCACCTAAACAGAAATCTATGACAGCTCAGAGCTGCCATAGATTTCTGGCTTCATTTGAGTCAGAAAACTGGTGAAAATGAACATAAATTTGTTGGGGTGACTGGTCACGCCCTGTCTCTGCCATTGTCACGCCCTTTAAAAAAAAAAAAAAAAAAAAGCGCAGTTAAAAATTTGCAAACACAGAGGGAGATTTATTAAAACTGCTGTAAAGGAAAACTGGCTTAGTTGCCCATAGCAACCAATCAGATTCCACCTCTCATTTTCCAAAGGAGAGTTGAAAAATGAAAGGTTGAATCTGAAACCAAGCCAGTTTTCCTTTACACCAGTTTTGATAAATTTGTCCCATAGTTTGCAACTTTTTAATGCCACATTTTAGGAACAAGGGAAATGATAACTCCCCCCCACCCCTCATTCTGTTTTTGGCTTACATCCAGTGGCACAACTAGAAATGACTGGGCCCCACAGCAAATTTATGAAAAGGGTAACACCCCCCCTCCTTTACTGTTGGGACTGGGGCGTTCTTTCTATTGCAGTGTCTGTACAACAGTTATTCACTGATAACTGGGTTATTGATATTATCTAAGGGGCTCTTGTCTCTATGGGAACACAGGTGGGCAGGGAGGTCATGTGACTGCTCCTCTAGACATGCTTGCTGCAGTGCATGCTGGGATTGTTACTTTCACTTTGCAGCTGCTCCTCCCACACAGCCTATCTGAGGGAGCTCCTCCAGGGAAGTGTGTCATGGTGAACAGGTTAGATAAATGACGTACAGCCAGTACATGTCACCTGAGAAATACTTCATAGTGTTGGCTATTGTCTAGGGGAACTTTGGATTTTTGATACTTAGGGTGGCCAACCCCTTTAAGTTATCCCCTATCATGTAACGGGAATACCAGTTATACACCTGTGATTTGGATCTATGTATAATTTTTAAGTTTATTGTATTTTGTAAGTGTGGTTTTATCTTTATGTCTATGGCTCTGCATTTTTTATTGATACAATTTTGGTATGTATAACATTTTGATTTTTTTTCATTACAGTGTTTAAATACACTTATATTTTAATAGTATGGGCATTTTGGGACATGTGAATACTAAGGGTCTTTATTTTTTATTGTTTATTTAAGTGGTGAAATTTTTATATTTTTAAAAACATTTTTGTTTTTACTTTTTTCACTTTTTTAAAGTCCCCATAGGGGACTTTAACATGTAATCCTCTGATCGCTTCTCCTATACACTGCAGTAATTTAACATTGCAGATTATGCGACATTTGTGATGTTCCTGCACATACAGGGCTCCATAGGAATATTGCTGTGGCAGGCCTTGGACCCTTCAGAGGGCCTGAGGCTGCCATAGCAACCAGATGGCCCCCTCGTTCTCTGTATGGGGAGCCATTCTGGCCCCAGGAGTGCAGCTCTGAAGTTTCATCACTCAGATGCCTTGGTTGCAAATGACCACAGTATTTGAGGAATTAAATGTCCATGATCTGCATTATTGCTAATTATGGACAATACCTGTGAGTGTCTGCATAGCAGGCACCTGGTGGCTATGGCACCTGTTCAAATGGGCCATGTTTGAGGACCCAACAATTAACAAATTTACTGTGGTTGTGAGGGGTAGTGACTCTCCAGTCAGGAGCCAAAGAAAGGGTTAGCAGCACCTAAAGACCAAACCCCTCATTTTCCCCAGCTCATCATTGGTTCAAGGTGCTGCTGTGCCTAGTGCCTTAGACTAGGCACTGTAGCTAAATTGTAGTCACAATGTAGATCTAGGAGACCTAGGGACACCTCTAGAGAAAAATAAAGCACAATTATTTTTTTAGCTCCTGACTGAGAGCTACATTAATGTTTTCAAAATGGCAATATTCACTGAAAAATATAGTCATGGATATCAATTAAAACAAGCTAAACACTGATCACTTTACTTATGAAAACAACAAAAAAACCTCAAAGGGCTGAGTCATACTTTATGGGAATAGATTTTTCTAAATTTATATTCACACCTTGTGGTTTCCACATTTCTCAATGTACAGTTGAGTCCAGAAACATTTGGACAGTGATGCAAGTTTTGGCATTTTAGCTGTTTAAATATTTAAGATAAAGTTATATAATCAATTTGCTTAAAGTGCAGAATCTCAGCTTTAATTTGAGGGTATTCACATCCTAATTAGAGGAAGGGTTTAGGAATTATAGCTCTTTAATATGTAGCTGCCTCTTTTTCAAGGTACCCAAGGTAATTAGAAAATTATCTCAAAAGCTATTTAATGGGCTGCATGGGCTATCCCCTTGTTAATCCATCATCAATTAAGCAGTTAAAAGGTCTGGCGTTGATTCCAGGTGTGGCATTAGCATTTGGAAGCTGTTGCTGTGAAACCACAACATGCAGTCAAAGGAGCTCTCAATCAGAGAGATAGCAGACATTTTAGGAGTGGCCAAATTAATAGTTTGGTACATTCTGGTAAAAAAGGGCGCATTGGTGAGCTCAGGAGCTCATAAAGGCCTGGATGTCCATCCAAGTCTACCATAAAGAGAAGATTTCATGAGAGCAATTACAGAGGGTTCACTACAAGGAGCAAACCATTAATCAGCCTCAAAAATAGAAAGGCCAAAAACATCTAAACATCTAAAGAAGCCAGCCCAGTTCTGGAACAGCATTCTTTGGGGAGATGGAACTAAGATCAACCTGTACCAGAATGATGGGAAGAAGAAAGTATGGAGAAGGCTTGGAATACAGTATCTCATGATCCAAAGCACACCACATCCTCTGTAAAACATGGTGGAGCCAGTGTGAAGGCACATGCATGCATTAATTCCAATTGCACTGGGCCACTAGTATTTATTGATGCTATGACTGAAGACAGAAGTACGTAGCTGGATGATTTCTGAAGTACTGAAGTATACAGTACTTTCTGGTCAGATTCAACCAATCGCAGCAAGGTTAATTGAACAGTGCTTCACAGTGTAGATGGACAATGACCCAAAACATACCCAGAAATAGAATATTCTGCAATGGCTGAGTCAATCATCAGATCTAAACCCAATCGATTATGCATTTCACTTGCTTAACACAAAACTCAAGGCAAAAAGACCCACAAACAAGCAATAGCTGAGGACAGCTGCAGTAAAGGCCTAGAAAAGCATCACAAAGGAGGAAAGCCAGCATTTGGTGATGTCTATGGGTAGACACTGCCTGCAAAGGATACTCTACAAATTATTAAAATTGAACATTTTATTTATGGTAATGTTAATTTGTCCGATTACTTTTGAGCTCCTGAAATGAGGAGGCACCCCTTGAATTTAACCTGAAAGTCTACACCATTGCATCTCAATTGTTTCATTTTAAATCCAATGAAGTGTTATGCAGAGCCCAAATCATGAAGATTGTGTCACTGTCCAAATATTTCTGGACCTAAGTGTATGTTTGCGTTTTGTGTGGCACATTTTACTCTAAAATTTTGTCATAGGTTACCACACAGCAAGGTTGTGTCACGGTTGCCATGCTGTGGTTGAGTACTGTGCAGACATACAAGCTGTAGTGGGCTCTAATTAAGCTAATTTAGACCACACAGTCTAGTGGTCCGTTGTGCAGTGTGGCTATTAATAATGCAGATCATCCTTCACCGATGCATCCCATTTTGGGAAACCCTTCTTTTACTCCAAGCTTAGAGCCAGGTCCTTTTAGAAAATGGATACAAGCTAATAGACACAGAGCACATCACTTGGCAGACTCCAATGCATGGCTATCTGTGTCCCAACTAAAAGAAGTCACGGATCCAGCTCCCCTTTCAGATTGGCATATACACCAACTTCATCACTATTTGTCCACAATGCCTCCAGCTAGGTCTTATTCTCGTAAACTCACGGACTTTGAACGTACTTGTGATGGGAAGGGAGTGTTTAGGCATGCACTTTCACACCTTTACAATATACTCATTACACCAACAGAACAGTCATCCCCCACCTATCTCCTCAATTGGGAGAAGGACTTGGGGATTACTTTTACAACAGAGCAAAAAGACCGTATCTTTACCCTTACACATAAGACCTCCATAGCCAGCAATATGCAAGAAATGGGGTTTAAGGTCCTCTCCAGGTGGTACATGGTACCCCTCCAAGCTTCACTCTTTGTTCCCGACGGCATCCCCTATGTGTTGGCGTTGTGGGAGGGAGAGAGGTACAATGCTCCACGTCTTTTGGGAGTGTCCTGTGTTAGCTAATTTCTGGCAGACGGTGTGGAACATCACCTCAAAATTTACGACATATCATTTGCCTAAAACCCCAGCACTCTTTCTTCTTCATCATTGTGATATTCCGATTGGTACGTACAGGAGGTCTGTGGTGAGACATATGGTGAATACTGCTAGAGCGTGCATTCCGTGCACATGGAAGCAAACCTTAGCACCCACGATCGCTATGTGGATAAATAAACTGCAGGAGGTCATGAGGATGGAGGACCTCACGTCTTCTTTGAAAAATACCTCGGTAAAATTCCGGAAAACCTGGCAACACTGGCTACTGTTTCAGGAATCTGAGGAGTATAAGGCACTTGTGGCGTGAGGCGACTGGGGTTGTTGTGTTTGTTTTTTTTTTTTCTTCTGCTTCCCATTCCCCCTCATTTACTGTCCCACCTCATACTTCCTTCAGGATTCTAATTTTATACAACTATGATAGGGTCGTGTTGGCATTAAGTCAGTAAGCAGCCATCAGGCTGAAGTTTTATGCTACTGAATTTGTGAGATTCCTCGATATCAGAAGTGGTCGCTCAGAGGTAAATAATAGCCTAACAATATTGAGTGATTTATGTTTGATGTTTATTTCAAAATTTACATGATGGGGGCTGCGTCCCCTGGGATGTTATATTCATGTTAAAAAATATAAAATAAAATAAAGAATTCAAAAAAAATAATAATGCAGATCAACTAAAGAGAGAGATCAACTAGAGACGAGCGAATCATTCAAAATTTGCTTCGCCGAATATTCGCCGAATTTCTGACAAGATTCGTATTTAGGCCTCTTTCACACGGGCGTCACGGATTCAGTCCGGATGCGTTCCGGAAAATCCGCACGCATCCACACCAATACGCACGCAATCAGTTTTGATTGCGATTGCGTACGTTCGTTCAGTTTTTTCCGCTCGGGTGCGAAGCGTTTTAATGCGTTTTTCACGTGCGTGATAAAAAACTGAATGTTTACAAACAACATCTCTTAGCAACCATCAGTGAATCACGCATTGCATCCGCACTTGCGTGCCGGATGCAATGCGTTATTCACGCAGCCCCATTCACTTCAATGGGGCCTGGGATGTGTGAAAAACGCAGAATATAGAACATGCTGCGATTTTCACGCAACGGCGAACTGATGCGTGAAAAAATTTGCCCATGTGAAAAGCCCTATTGAAATGGATGGGTCAGGATTCAGTGCGGGTGCAATGCGTTCGCATCACGCATTGCACCCGCGCGGAAATCTCGCCCGTGTGAAAGGGGCCTTAAACGAACTTATTAGTCGAATCTACATTAAAAGAAAAATACACGTTTTTTTCGAACATTCCTGCCCAAATTACATACGTACCGTCAGCGTAGTTAAAATACGCAATACCTAAGCATTAGCGTACAAAAGTGCATACGAATCCTTAGCGTACTATTGACGTGCGATTGCGTCATAAGCACTAGGCTAGGCCGCGGTGTACAATCTTTAGAGGCAGTCCATATAAACTAGAAAAATAAGGTGCTCACTGCTGCTAGCTATCAATAAGTGAATAATTTACTAAAAACACCGTACAATAAGTGCATAATAGGACACATTGCAGTACCAGAAAAAGAAGACACACAATGGGCTAAAGTGCTGAACCATTAAAAACAGTATAGCTAAAATACAGCAAAGACATAAGTATTAGAGATGAGCGAGCATGCTCGTTCGAGTATTAGGGTACTCGTAAGTGCTCGCTGCTCGGACGAGTATCTCGCCATGCTCGAGGAAATGGCAACTTCCGCATCGTGCTTTTTAGGCGCCTAAAAACACAGCCAATCACAAGCCAGGAGACTCTGCGGTACACCAAACATCACGTGGGGCCCTTACATGTCGATAGCAGGGGTTGGCTGGCCTGATCAGGTGACCCTGGAATATACTACCGACTGGCCGCGGTGCTCGGCTCAGATGCCGTCTGGATGTCGTTAGGGATAGAGCTGCTGCGTTTCAGGGACAGTGTTAGGGCCTGCATTTAGTTCTCTGTTAGGCAGGGATCACCCACAAAGAACCCAACAGCCCTTCTAAGGGCTAGAAGACACTTTTTTTTGTCACTTGGCTGGCTGGCACTAGTAGTGCAGCTATCGCCATGTATAACCCCCTTTTATTTTTTTATGTTATATCTCAGTGATACAAATCCATTGCACACATTCTGTGTGTCACAGTTCAGTACAATCACTATTTTCTGTCCAGGTGACACTTTCTGTATGTCACCGAATACAACCAAGTCATTTGCTGCCTGTCACGTGTATGGCTTGATCCCAAAAATCTCTGTGCGACATTTGTCTGGGTCGCAGTCTAAATAGCTACCGTCAGTAGGGTGTCAGTTAGCTCTACGATAGTTTCTGCACGTCACGTTCCCAAAAAAACAAAACTAAAAAAAAAAATATACCAAAAAAATTAGTTTTTTTGTTGTTTTAGCTCAGTGATACAAATCCATTTCACACAGCTGAGTGTAACCTTTGTGTGTGTCACAGTTCAGCGCACTCACTCCAAACCATATATTCTGTCCAGGTGACACTTTCTGTACGTCACCGAATACAACCAAGTCATTTGCTACCTGTCACGTGTAAAGCTTGATCCTAAAAATCTCTGTGCGACATTTGTCTGGGTCGCAGTCTAAATAGCCACCGTTAACAGGGTGTGAGTTAGGTCTCCGATAGTTCCTGCACATCACGTTCCCAAAAAAACAAAACTAAAAAAAAAATATAAAAAAAAATATAGAAAAAAAAATAGTTTTTTTTGTTGTTTTAGCTGAGTGATACAAATCCATTTCACACAGCTGCGTGTAACCTTTCTGTGTGTCACAGTTCAGCACATTCACTCCAAACCGTATATTCTGTCCAGGTGACACTTTCTGTACGTCACCGAATACAACCAAGTCATTTGCTACCTGTCACGTGTAAAGCTTGATCCTAAAAATCTCTGTGCGACATTTGTCTGGGTCGCAGTCTAAATAGCCACCGTTAACAGGGTGTGAGTTAGGTCTCCGATAGTTCCTGCACATCACGTTCCCAAAAAAACAAAACTAAAAAAAAAAATATAGAAAAAAAATTTGTTTTTTTGTTGTTTTAGCTGAGTGATACAAATCCATTTCACACAGCTGCGTGTAACCTTTCTGTGTGTCACAGTTCAGCACACTCACTCCAAACCGTATATTCTGTCCAGGTGACACTTTCTGTACGTCACCGAATACAACCAAGTCATTTGCTACCTGTCACGTGTAAAGCTTGATCCTAAAAATCTCTGTGCGACATTTGTCTGGGTCGCAGTCTAAATAGCCACCCTCAGTAGGGTGTCAGTCAGCTGTACGATAGTTTCTGCACGTCACGTTCCCAAAAAAACAAAACTAAAAATAAATATTAAAAAAAAATATAGAAAAAAAATTAGTTTTTTTGTTGTTTTAGCTGAGTGATACAAATCCATTTCACACAGCTGCGTGTAACCTTTCTGTGTGTCACAGTTCAGCACACTCACTCCAAACCGTATATTCTGTCCAGGTGACACTTTCTGTACGTCACTGAATACAACCAAGTCATTTGCTACCTGTCACGTGTAAAGCTTGATCCTAAAAATCTCTGTGCGACATTTGTCTGGGTCGCAGTCTAAATAGCCACCCTCAGTAGGGTGTCAGTCAGCTGTACGATAGTTTCTGCACGTCACGTTCCCAAAAAACAAAACTAAAAATAAATATTAAAAAAAAATATAGAAAAAAAATTAGTTTTTTTGTTGTTTTAGCTGAGTGATACAAATCCATTTCACACAGCTGCGTGTAACCTTTCTGTGTGTCACAGTTCAGCACACTCACTCCAAACCGTATATTCTGTCCAGGTGACACTTTCTGTACGTCACTGAATACAACCAAGTCATTTGCTACCTGTCACGTGTAAAGCTTGATTCTAAAAATCTCTGTGCGACATTTGTCTGGCTCGCAGTCTAAATAGCCACCGTTAACAGGGTGTGAGTTAGGTCTCCGATAGTTCCTGCACGTCACGTTCCCAAAAAAACAAAACTAAAAAAAAAATATAAAAAAAAATA